>SZWC01020400.1:28476-43836 GCA_023375785.1 Penium margaritaceum
GGATATAGATATAGATATAGATATAGATATAGATATAGATATATATATAGATATAGATATAGATATAGATATAGGTATAGATATAGATATAGATATAGATATATATATATAGATGTAGATATATATATGTATAAGTATAAACATAAATGTAGATACAAAAATAGATTCAGATATGGATACATATATGGGTATGGATATATGTAGATATAGATATAAATGTAGATACATAAGCTTAAAAGTTTATATTTATTTAAGTATATTTTTGTATTTCGATGAAAGTAAACAAATGAATACATATATGAATATGGATATATATAAAGATGTAAAAAGCTATCTATATAAATGGATTGGCGTTTAAGATGTTTAGATTAGAATTATACTATTATCATACCATAGAAATTGGAAGACATAGAATATATATGTATGGTTTTGACAAGAAAAGTTTGAAAACTATGAGATTTGTTCTCATAGATGTCTCACTTTTGATATGGTTGGACCATTATTGAACTTTGTTTCTTCATTTGTCTTGTATTTCATGATAGTAAAAAGTTTTAGTTAAATTTTGTTTTCTTTTTGAATTTATAGTTTTCTCGGTGGTAGATACGGAATATCCTAAGAATGTTATGTGATGAGGAGATTGATATTCACTGAGTGTCATATTCGTGACCTTCATGTGCTTAAGGGGGTATGTTTGGTGGTTTTCCTCCTCCTTTCTTGCTTAAATGCGATTGTCGGTGAAGAAAAGATCGTTTCGGTTCCTTCCTGGAATTCGGACCTCCCATAAATCTTCGGATATGTAACGAACTCAATCTTCTTGTGCCAGTTGTCGTGGATCGTTCTCTTTTGCTTTTTGTTATCATCCCTCTGTAATGTTTGTCTCTGCAAAACATAGATGGTGCGAGCTTATACTTAGTCGGATTCGTTCCCATCCGCGTTGACTCGAGGATAAGCTCGCACCATTTACACTACGAAAGATTGGTTCGCAACGTTTTGGGAATATTCGTACTAGCTCGCACCATTTACGTCTTTGCTTTGGAGGGAAGGGCTTTGGGGTTATCGCAACCGCCAGGAACGGCACTAAGTACAATCGCGGTACCAAAAGAGGAGGATACATCCATAACACTCGATCTTAAATCGTATTTTCGCACTCAACATTTAATGACATTGTTCCCCAAAAAGAAAACTGAAATTTTGTGTGTGCCAATTTCTTCATTCAGGATTCATTCCCAATTCACCTAAGATAAAAGGCGCGTCTTAGGAAATTTAGGTAATAATGATTTCATTTTCATGTAGCAATTCACGAACTGATACATGAAAATCATGGATGCCACTTTCTCACACAATTGACTCCCATTCTACTAAAACAATTATCACAATTGTTTATCGAACAAGAGAATGCTTAACATTTAGAGAATTCCACATGTATCTCAAAAACATTAAAATCTCTTTACAGCGCCACTATGTTAACCAATTTTTCACATTAGAAGTTGATTTACCCACAAGTTCTAGATTAGCAACAAAGTATCCAGGAAAGAAGTGCAAACACACCATGTCGACGTTGTATGGATTGTCATATCCAAATTATAAAGTTATCACTACACTCAAGCAAACACAAATGTTATGCCGATGGCATCCACATGGCCAGATCACATAAGCGACCTACTTTCCATTTTGTCCCCCCAAGCTTTTCCAATTGAGTTTGTCGGGACTACCTTTTCCGTGCTAAGAGGGTCTTCCTTGGAATACCCCGGAATTCTCACAAGATGACGACCCCTTTCAGGTCATTTCTAGAAACTCATCGAAGTGTATTATTCACAATCTCCAACAATTTGAGACTACAGGCGAGGTCCTTTCGAGCGACTTCCACAAGCCTCGCAAACCTCAAATCCAACCTCAACCAATGAGGGACTTCTCGAGTCCACCAATCAGGGTACGGCATTCCGTCACGCGAACTGCCAAGAACCCAAAATGGCTCGACCGAGCTTCATTCTCTTGCTCTCGCCATTCGTACATACATTGTCGAGTTTCGACACAACGAAGAAGTATACTTTTTGCTTCTCAAAAACACCCAACTGACCCTTATCTTGTGAAAAGTGACAAGCTCCATTTCCAACTACAAACCACTTCATTCCTGCCAGAGTAACACTTGGTATTAGAGCGCATCGGATCGAGCAGAGCAAAAGACTAATTTTTACATCAACTCGAGTCCCGTTCGTGTCTTCGAATGCATCTCCACCACTAAGAAGTTTGCATACCTCGTGACAAAGACGGCACACGGAGCGAGCGCACCCGGTGACAACAGTACTAACCGGCGATGACACTTGTGATGGAAGAAGGTACTCGTGAAAGGACCTTTAGCCCCATCGAGGGGGATGAGCAGATGACGGCTGTCAGTTTGATTGGTGCAACCAATATAGATTCAAGCACGCGTGACTTGCCCATTCTGCTTACACCACCCACCAACACAACTCCATCAACGACAAGAGACAAGATCGCAAAGCTAACTGGCTGGATAACATAGATGGAGGCGTTTCTATCAAACTCTTCTTTAACAAATACAGTAGTACGTTGCCAGATTCGTGACACAAAGATGTAATAAGCGATACTCGTTGATTGACTCCACACCAGCGGGGCGTCTATCCTTCTAGGTCTTCATGAGCCATTTCATCCGGTAAATCACAAACGACCGACGGTCAGGATCTTCTTAAAGAGTTTGGAGGTATACTTCATTGGTGCTAGGGTTCACATGACAAACAAAGATGAAATCATAGCCTCGCTTTTGCATGGCACGCCGTTAAGTTGGTGGGCTGATCTCATGGCCATGAAACAATAGTAAGCACCCGTAGGCGCTAATCCAATAACTACTTTACTGTCAACATGAGGCGTACCATCTCCCCAGCAGGTTCACCTCAGTTGGAAGTTATCAATAACACCGCCATCATACATGCACGAGTTCCCTAGGCACTCGTTGCTTGCTTCAGCAAGATGAACAAGAAAATAGAGGTTTGGTACCCGCTAAGACGACTCAAGTAGTTTTCCAATGAAGCGGAGTACACGATTTGTTTTTGCAAAATCATTAAGGCAAGATCCTCACAAAGAATGAACTCTTTTTAAGTACAACAATTGTCTCAAGTGAGATATTTGCAAAGAACTCGCCATTTATGATAACGACAAAGATTTATCGCACATTATAACACGTGCTAAACGAATCAAAATTGCACATTTAAACTAAAATTTCAATGAATCCAAGGCTGGCACCCAAAGTATGAAGTGTAGTAGAAAGGCATACATCATTCCTAAAATCTTGTGAGGTTGACACCAATGGAAGTTGATGTTGTTTGACAAAAGGTAATCAACGGACGTGCTATTGTTGTGGAAGGATTAGACACATTGTGAGGAATTGTTGCACACAAGGGTAGAAGGGTGGTAACAACGCATAATGCGAAAAGGAAGAGAAGAGTCAAGAAACGACCAAGGGTAGGATTATATGGCAAAACTATTTCCCCTAAAACCTTCAGTGAATGATTGACCACCCAAATGGCTACAATTGCCTAATAAAGGGTTCCCTGATATCCAGAAATTCAACAAGGGATACCAGGACGTACAACCTGTGTTACTATTGAGAGTGTAACCAAGGGGTTACAGAAGTCACAAAACTCTGTCAACGCTACTTGATGGAGGTGCATCTTAGAATTTGGTATGCGATCAAAG
Source organism: Penium margaritaceum (assembly GCA_023375785.1). Lineage (NCBI taxonomy): Eukaryota > Viridiplantae > Streptophyta > Zygnematophyceae > Desmidiales > Peniaceae > Penium > Penium margaritaceum. Next base: position 32,188 of record SZWC01020400.1, read on the forward strand.
AATGAAAAGTCTGGGTTTGAAGCACAAATTTGGATTTTTTCAAGGGAAAACAGTCCACGGGCAACTTTGCATACGTTGAATAAAGGAGCATAATGTTTGCACAACAGGGACATGTAGAATGTAAGCGTATGGAGATCTTGCCCAATGACAGATTACAAGGTGATTTTTGGGCAAGATTTCCTAAACTTACAAAATCCACAAGTTGACTCGACTAGTGACATTGTTCGAATGAAAAGAGACAGGCTGCATATTTTCCTCATGCTTGTGTACTAGCAGAAATCCTCTCAACCAGCAAAAATTGCAACAAGAAGGCAAAAAACAACACAACAATTGTAGTAATGAGTGCACACGAGCAAAAACCATGAGGTGAGTTGATCTCTCTCGACAAGGCAAAAAGAGACGTAATGAGAGGAGACTTGGCAAGGTTTGTTCACATTGATTTTTTTGTGTAAGTAGAAAACATTTGCCGCCACAGCTTGCGCATCAGCCACATCAACCTCATCGTCATCAAAGTTTGAGAGCATAGAGAAGGAGTTTGCCCCACTTGTGAAAGAATTCAAAGGTGTGTTCCTCGACAAGTTACCAAGCGAACTCCCCCTAAATCTAACATTGACCATCAAACTTAGCTTAAGCTCGGAAGTAGACCAATCGCCAAACGGACCTACTGAATGATTGATCACAAACTTACCAAGCTCAAGTGACAGCTGGAAGACATGCTGGCTCTAGGGTTCATTCGACCGCCTGTCTCTTTGTGCATCGCTTTAGTATCATTTTGGAAAAAGAAAACCAACAAAATGCAAATGTGCATGGATTTTTGAGAATTGAACGACATAAGAATCAAGAATTACTACCCTTTACCTCAAGTGGACGAGCTTTTTTATCAGTTACTTGGAGCAAGAATTTCTCGCAAGGACAACCTAGAAAGCGGTTACCACCAAATTCGCATCGCCGGCAAGGATGTAAAAAAACTGCCTTTAAAACACGCTATGGTCACTATTAGTTCATAATTCTATCATTTTTTCTCATTAACGCCCTCGCAACATTCATGTCAGCGATGCAAAACATCTTTTGACTGCACCTCGACCATTTTTCAATGATGTACCTCAATAACATCCTCGTATACAACCGGACCCCAGAGGATCATTAAGGACACCTTGGACAAGTACTCAAGATCCTCGAACGGGAGACGTTCTAACGGAAGCTTTGGAAATCTGACTTTGGTAAACGATCGATCAAGTTTCTTGGTCACTTCATCGGCGGTGGACAAATATCCATGGATAAAAAAATGGTATCTGTAGGAGCAGAATGGGCAACTTGGACAAAGGCATGTAACGTACAAGTTATTCTAAGATTTTACAACTATTATGGGAGGTTTTGAAGGATTATGGTCGAGTGTCAGCGCCTCTTTCCGACCTCAACCGCAAAATCGTGAGTGGAATTTTGGAAACAAGGAACAAGAAGCCTTTTCATTTTTACGTAAAGCTTTGATCTAAGTGCCAGCCCTTAGATTGGCAAAACCAACAACCGACTATATCATGGCCACAGATGCCCATGATTAAGTAATAAGAATTTTCTTATTACAAGAGGATGGTGGGGGAGAACAACCCATCGTGTAAATGCTATAAAAGCTTCAAGATACAAAGTTGAACTATGTTGGCCTGAAGAAAGAAATGCTCACGATTATCCATGCCTTCAAAACACACATTTACTACAACTTCTACCAAAAGAAGAAGTATCGTGGATCGATGTCTCCCTTGATTTTGCATTTGGTTTGCCTGTCACACCACAGGGGTTTGATTGTTTACTTATTATTGTTGACATGTTTTGAAGATGGCGCACTTTATCGCAACCACTACGCATGTAACTGTCAATGGGGCAACTCAACCATTCCTTGACCAAATTGTGTGACTACACGGAGTCTCACGTTCAATTACAAGTGATACAGATGCACGATTCACCATCGTGTTTTGGTGAGAATTGATGTAGTAGTATGGGAGTTGCATTCAACTTTCTACGGCATTCCATCTGTATACTCATGACCAAATCGAGTGAACCAACCCAATGCTCGAACAAGTCATCCGAACCCTGTGCGAACCTACGACACTAACTGGGTAGTCAATGTGCAAATAGCCGAGTTCACATACAATTTGGCAATTTCTGTCACAATGAGGAAAACACCATTTGAGGTGGTTTATGAAGCAAAATCAACCTCCCTGACCAATGTGTAGATGTAATGTAACATCCGTGCCATCAACACTCATTGGTAAGAATGTTTTTGAAAAATGCAATGAAACTCGTCAAACTCTAACATGAACGCAAGAAGTTATGAAGCGGTAGGCCAATTAACCTTGATAAACAATGGAGTTCAAGACAAGTGATAGAGCTTTGCTCAACTTCCGAACAATCAAACTCCGCGGATCAAGCAATCCGAAGCTCAAACCCCGGTGGAGGGGGAAGTGTTATGTTGATGGCATACACAAGGCCAGGAGCGGCCTACTTTGTATTCCATTGCCCTAACCTACATTGCAAAATGATTGCGATTACCTTGTTCATGATCAGAGGAAATTTCTATGAATACATTAGAATCCTCGCGTGATGACGACCCCATTTTGGTCATTTTGAGAAATTTGTTGGAACATATTCTCAATGATCCCCAACACTTGAGACTACAGGCAAGGTCCTTTCAAGCAACTTTGACAACCCTCGCAAACCTTATCTTCAATGTTGAAGCCCCTTATCATATAAACAAGGGAATTCTCAAGTCCATAAATCAGAACACGGCATCGCGTCACGCGAACCGTTGGAAACCCAAAATTCCTCGAGCAAGCCTCATTATCTCGCTCTTGCCATTTGTAATACATTGTTGAGTTTTGACACTTACAACGATGAAGTTTAATTTTGGCTTCTAAAAAATACCCACGTGATCCCAATCTTCTAAAAAGTGAGAAGCTTTGTTTTCAACCGTGAATTACTTCACTTCTGTCATCGTAACAACAATCCCATGTTTTGAGGTGCTTATGGTCTTTCAAGGGAAGGAAACTCATGGGAGGTATAAGAGAACCCGTGGTTCATAATTGAGTCCTTCCAGCCAACTTATGGGCGAGATCAACAAGTGACCCAGCAATAAAGGAATTAAAACCTGGAATATGATTTAGAAATGTGTGTGGATGTAGTATACATGAAATAAAAGGGGATTTTACATCGCATAAGAAAAAAATAGTACATGTGTGTTTTTGAACAATCGGAATCAAATGAGTCAGATATAGTTGAAAGTGATCAATAATCATATGATTCTCCTTGTTATGCGCAGATAACACTAGATGCTATTTTGCATGCACAACAAGGGAGCCACGTACATTTTCCCATGTTTTAAAGTCTGGAAAAGGCACTTATGAGTTGTAAGTGGAGAAGGGAGGTTCAACGATTTATTTGTGTGGACACGGTGGTTAATGTATCTTATTGAAAAGGTAAGAAATGAGAGAACATGGCAAATGTATCTGTAGCGCCGACTTGATGTCTCGCCACAATAAGAGGCAATGATGAGACAATGTGTCAATAGTAAGCGTTGCTATGATGATATTCATTTTTGTTTTTGTGAGAGAGCGATGATGCATGTTTTGGTTTGTCAGCAAGTATGCCACATACTATACTTTGACCTAAAAACTATGCTCGACCGTTCATGCCATTTTGACTGCAAATTTCATGGGAATTGGACAAGCAAAAAACCAGCCATGTGAGAACCACCCTTAGGAATCCTATGCTGCAAACAACATTATTCTAAACAAGACCTTTGGAATTAAAAGTGCATCCAATAATTTGAATTGGAGTGGTCGATTGACGGCATGGAAGTGATATTTTTTTAGCAATTCTTTGATCAAACTGAAGGTTACTTCTCTTTGATTGGTCTCTAGAAATTCATACGAGGTCTTTGCATGTGCACCACATTTTCTTGTTGCGCATTGATGATTGTATGGGGAACGCATAGGTTTGCATAAAGTAGCAAGATGATTCTTTGGAGAAGGCTCCTCAAGAGATATGCATGCTCCTCATGCTATTCACCAAGAGGGGGAACCATTACCCTCATGCGATGTGTTCGAAATGCCGCGTGAGGTTTGCATAAAGTAGCAACCAGATTCCCACATCACTCTCACGTTAGTTCTTGCTTCCATTCTCACGTGCTCCTCAAGCTCATCTCCTCCTCGCTATCACGTGGAGTCGAGGTCAAGCCAGACCTTCCATGTAGCTTGAGTCTTTGGCGTAGTCTCGCCAACTCTTTTAGGTAGTCAAGCCTTTTAGGTACTCAGGGGTTTCCTCATGCATAGGCTCGCAGATTGTTGCCACGCTTAGTGGGGTCTTGCGAAGAGTGTTTGCAAAGTCTTGGTTTTAGGTGATGTCTAGAACTGGTGGAGGTTGTTGTTGTTGACTTGAAGCGGAAACCTTGGTGATGAATAAGTTGTTTTTTGAAGACTGACAGGCTGGCCATCTTTCATATCACGCTGCTGGCAAGTTGATAGCTTTCCGGGCTGATGGAAGCTTCTGATAGCAGGTCGGAAGATTCCTAGCCTGGGAATCTTCTTGTAGGCAGTAACCACTCTTATACCTCTTGTTGTTGAGTCGTCCATAGCTGAGCTCATGTAAAGCGATCCCTGCTTCTGGCTTTGCATGTTGTTCATGACTCGTGCATGCATGCTGTGATGTAGTGCTGGGTTGTGCATGCATGCGTTGATGTAAAGCGGTCCCCACTTTGGGCCTTGCATGCTGTTGTTGATTCACGCTGATGTAAAAGCCGATGCGGGGCGATCCACACTACCCAGTCAAGTGTTGTCCCACCCTAACTAAACCTAGCCTTGAACGTAGCAATGCGTAGTCGCACTGCACAATTGCTGACTGGTTTGGGCCAGCAGGCATGTAGAACCCTACTGTGCATGCAGTACACAATGTTTTATAGCTCTAGGGTCCATTCCCCCCATGGACGTAGATGGTAGAAGTAAATATGGCCTGAAAAGCAGAGAAAAATGCGACCGTTGAATCCGGGAATTCTTGAGAGAAAATTTGCCAACTTCTTGCAGGCTCCTCCATTTCCAAAACCGATTGCGCTAGCTTTACCAAAAAAAATAGCATAGTAGTTGCCACCTCTAAATTTGTGTAGTAAACAACACCCCCAAATGGGAGCGTAAGCATCCATTGGGCACATGCAAAAGTTTACTTAGTAAAATGGCTTGCTTTGATGGAGCCTCAAAATATTTAGATGCACTATGCACTCGAACTCTCTCTACACCAACTTGGATTTCGTTTGTTTCACAATTAGCCGTGTAAGCCTTAGCCTTTTCTTGAGCTCTTCATTGAAGAATGAGTGTGACACGTTACAATCTAGTAATGCTTTCATCTGTGCGTGAGTCTAGCACCCCTTGCCGTTTATAGAGATAGCCAATGAATTTTTGGCTTTAAAGAAGATTCTTGGAATGCTCTCACTCCTTTGCTCTGTAGGCAGACACATGGCAACTCCTTTATTGTTGAAGGAAATTTTGGGGTTGGGGTTCATTGATACAAAAGAAGATTTTCCAAAAAATTGCCGCCCACCCCTCACTAGTTGTTTCCGTTTCCATTCTACTTGTTCTTGTCGTATTTCTTGTGGTGCTCAGGCTTCCCCCAAATCCAACATTTTCCTCCACGTAGTTTGCTCTTCTACTAGCATCATAGTTGTATATCAACCTCCATAGGGTTAGCGTTTTTCTGTTATGTTGGATGATATTCTTCAACATTACTTCGAATGCTGAAGAATCTCTTGCTTCTCATGGAAACGCAACCGATGGTAGCAAGGCACGTTTACGCACTCTGTAGTGGCGACTGTTACATGGAATGCCGTAAATCCATTTTGTGCGAGAGTGTAGTGGATTTTTGCTTTCAAATTTTCATCGTACTTGCCGACCATCTCTAGTTGTCTTATGTTGTCAATCTCTGAGCACAATGTTAATGAACATTATGTGTACTCCTACACTAAGCCAATTTTCTTCAATTGCTTTTGTTTTTTGTGCGCAACCACGGAGGCTTTCATGAGTCAAACTGATTTATGATGGCTTGTTGAAAATGCTCACATCTTGTCGGCATACAAGCTTCAGCTTGCCCTGATTGATTTCCACAACACAACATGTTGCACAACTACATTCCCACCTTCACCTTGAGTGGCTAGTACACTGAATGGTCTCCACCATTTCAATGTGGATTAAAGTAGCATTGTCACTACAAATGAAGCACGTACAATATCTTATGACGTAGAGCTCCAAAGTAGCTATTCATTGCAAACAACCAAGTCTGTATGTTTGCACCTTTGAATGAGGGCTTGAATGGTTCAGGAGCCTTTGGCTTTTGTCATGGCGAACTCCTTGATTGGGGTGCCCAAACCTATTCATCTTTAGTCCAATTTTAGGTTTGTCATTTGCCCATTGAGTGGCTCATTCTCCAACTTGAGGGCTCTTAGCAACTCTACAATGTTTTGCAGGGCCAACTATATGGCCTTAGTTAGTTTATGGTTGTAAGAGATCCTTAGTAAACATTTGGCGACGATGTCGTAACACAAAACAAAAATTCGACAGCAAGTTAATAGATCGAGATGCAAATTTGATGTCGTTGAAGTGTGTCGGAGTCACCCGTTGACCTCCACACATGCACATTAATGCATGTGGATTCTTTTGAAATGTAGAAAAAACTTTCAGAGGCTGGCTTGTGCGTTGGCTTCGACATGTGTTTTAGTAATCTCCCTGTCAATTAACCTCAACGTTTGTCGGTGTTGTCCATGGATTTTCTCTTTTAAGTTTTGCGAGCTTTGGCAACACTTCCGCGTAACGCGTAGCTCTTGATCTTATACCAAATGTGAGAGTCTGTGCTCTTTGGAGATTTAACCTTGGTGTGTAGAGAGCATAGTCGGAGAGGAAAGATAGACTTGGAGATGTTTGGAAGCCAGAGCTAGAAAAACATATGTTTTCATTTTATTGATATTAAACACCATTTTAGGTATTGATACTTACTAGCTAACTAGCGTTGAAAGTAGCTTTGTACTCTCCTCGCTAGATTTCATAAGCTTCTTGTACTACTACCCTGTGTCCTAATTGTACCTAATGCTTAGTGCGAGAAGTGCATGATCGTGGATCATTTAGATCGATGGTGTGTCTTGTGTTTCAACGGGCCGTTGCGCTTGCTCGACGCGTCCCGACGATGGGTGTAGTGGCCTTGATGCGCTTTTCATGGTAGTATTAGGATTGTTGGTTGGTTACAATGAACAGAACTACTGTTGTCTTTGACTGCGCGCGCTATCGAGAGCTTCGCTGGAGAAGGCCCTCAGCAGATAGCGTGCTCCTCACGCTATTTATCGAGATGGGGAAACACTATCCTCACGCAGCGTGTTCGGAACGCCGCATGAGGTTTGCTCTAAATAGCACCCGGGCGCTAGTGTCACTCGGTCATTTTATTCGTTTGGCCATGTTTTTGGAGTTCCTTCGAAAACTGGCCGCGGCTCGGTGTCGCCATCTATATTGGCCATAATTTGTCACTGCCTTACAGATCTGGCCAGGAATGGGTGCGCTTCGAGTGTGCCCTTACTGATCTAGCCATGTTTGTCTCGTCGTCAGACAATATTTACAGAAATGGCCAAATCGTCATAGCTACCGGCCGAAATGCATCGTACATCACAGGGAAACTTCCTAACGACTTCTTGATTTTATCAATGACTCTGAAATCCGTACACGCAGTGGGTGGATGTGAGTGTCCACTTCACGGTTCTAGCCAACTTTTGGGGAGCCCCCTCAAATTGAGGCCAGGGTTGCGGCTTAGGATTACGCCGTCGAGTCGCGATTGGAGGATCCGATGCGCGGTACGTGTAGAGACGACACGTGGCGGGAGGAAGCGTTTCACTGAACGCTCCCTCCCTCAAGGAGGATGGTGCCGCACCGCCCTCCATCCTGGAGTACTGAGTGGCAGCGGATGACCATGGTTTTTGGTGGTGAGCATGTAGAGGGATTCACACGTAGTCCATGGGCTACGTGTGGGCGTGCCATAGATTCGCGATCCGAACTTGTGGCACGCCCATGGAAGCAATCGTGTCTGTGCCCCACGCAAGGCAATCTCACGCGGGTTGCACGTAAGACAAGGGCGCGTGCAAAAGAATAGGGTGCACGCCGTTTGGCGGTGCGCGCCCAGCTTTTGCGTGCGCCCTTGGCTTGCGCGCTGCGCGCAAGCAGGGGTCGGCGCCCCTAGCTTCCGCGCTAAGCGCAAGACAAGGGTTGGCGCCCTTGTCTTGCGCACTGCGCGCAAGCATAGGTGCGCGCCTATGCTTGCGCGCTGCGCGCAAACATAGGTGCGCACCTATGCTTGAGCGCTGCGCGCAAACATAGGTGCGCACAAGCATAGGTGCGATCCTATGCTTGCGGGCAGCGCGCAAGACAAACATGCGCGCCTTTGTCTTGCGCGCCGCGCGCAAGCAAGGTTCGGCGCCCTTGTCTTGCGCGCCGCGCGCAAGCAAGGACGCGCACGACCCTGTTTTGCGCGCAGCGCGGAAATTTTTTTTTGTGCGCCCTTGCTTGCGCGTCTCGCACAACAAGGGCGGACACACCCTGGGTTTTTCACCAAGGGAAGAAGAGAGGTTGAGAGATCCTCTTCCCTTGGTTGCTTGTAATGAGGAGTGGCACAACGCATAGTTCAGTTTTTTTTTCATATTTTTTTCCCACTCCCGTACACCTACCCACAGATTCAGCTCCTCACGTGCAATGTCAACTACATAAAGCAATGCACACCACATGTCTTTTCCTGTACACCTACGCACATATTCAGTTCCTCAATCTATCCGCCATGGAAACCGACGACTCCGACGCTGCCATGTACACTTATCGCCCACACGTTACCCCCGGTTCGTACGCTGCCGATGACACTGATGGTGAGGACCCTCCCGAAGAAAGTGAAGACCTTGAAGACGTGAACGCAGACGACGACGCCGCTAACGAGAACCTTGGAAACGTCACGCAAGACTACGTAGAAGACAACTCTCCCGACGTGGCGCCGCCAACGGAGGAAGAAGGTCAGCTACTCCACCTGTTTTTGTCCATTTCTCTTCCCTTGCCCAAGTCCATTCCCCTTTCCCTTATCCCACTTTCTTACCACAATCTTCATCCCTTGCCCCTGTCCCTACCCCTATCATGTATCCCCATTCCCTTCCTACAACCCCTACCCCTTGCCCCTATCCCTTTCCCCTTCCCTTATCCCAATCTCTTACCACAGTTCCTATCTCTTGCCCCTGTCGAGTTTCCATCCCCCTGTCCCAATCCCCTCCCCCCATCCTTTTCCCTTGCCCATGTCTTTGCCCCCTTTCCCTATCCCAACACATTGCCCCAACCACTATGACTTGAACCTGCCCCTTTCCCCTTCCCCCATCCTTCCCCTCCCCCTATCCCAATCCCCTTCCCCTTCCCCTTCCTTTGCCCCTTTCCCCTTCCCCCATCCNCCCTAACCCTTGCCCCTGTCCCTTTCCCCTTCCCCTATCCCAATTTCTTACCACAGTTCCTATCTCTTGCCCCTGTCGAGTTTCCATCCCCCTGTCCCAATCCCCTCCCCCCATCCTTTTCCCTTGCCCATGTCTTTGCCCCCTTTCCCTATCCCAACACATTGCCCCAACCACTATCACTTGAACCTGCCCCATTCCCCTTCCCCCATCCTTCCCCTCCCCCTATCCCAATCCCCTTCCCCTTCCCCTTCCTTTGCCCCTTTCCCCTTCCCCCATCCCTGTCTCTTGCCTAAAGCATTCCATTCGAGAGCGACAGTTCGAGACATCTCGTGTTCTGGCCATATTTGAATTACCCCGCTGTCGACCAATCCATGACAGATATTTTTAGATACCCCCCCTATTTCAGTCATTAATTCATAGGGTTATTGGAAGAACACAGGCAGATGAGGTTCCTTTTTGTGTGGTGCATGAAAAAGATGTTCAGATTTGTGACTTCAAACGCAGTCACTAGGACCCCTCCGTGACCCTAATCTGACAACCCGCGACATCCAGCCGTTGATCGAAGCAGATGTGCAGCAAAATAGTCCACCTTGGAGGCTGGAATTGTGCGTTTTGCATCGGGGACAGGCATTTCTGCGGAACTGAATCTCGTTTCGCTGGGTTTTTTTTTTTCTACAACTTGGAATGATAGTATTCGGCATCGAAACGTGGTTCCCGATGCCGAACGCTACCGTGCCGAGCCGTGATCGATTGCGGGTCTGGCTCATCGCGGTCCGCAACGATTGTGATTGAGGCCCAATTTCTATGTTGGCCTCGATTGGAATGCCTTACTCTTGCCCTTGTCTCATCCTCCTTCTTATCCCTAGTGCCACCCATACCCCCTCCCGACTAACCCGTAGCTATTTCGCCGTGGACAGGCCCTAATGGAGGAGTGACGCAAGAACGTTACACCACTGAGGCCCCCGTCGTACAAAGAGTGGATGGTGCCACTCTTCGTGCACGCACCGCGCCCATCACTTTTTAGAAGGGCGACCTATTCAGAAATGTGAAGGCATTGAAGCTTGCGTTGTATCGCTACGCCCACCAACGTGGCACACGCGTGGCTGTCATCCGCTCGTCAAGCCGCCGGTTTGAAGCCTGTTGCGATTTCAACGAGTCTGCTACATGTGAATTCAGGCTGCGAGCAAACTGGTCAAAGAAGAAGCATGCAATGGCTGTCTCCTTCTTTTGAGAGGGCCACAATTGCACCAGCAACAGCATGCGTGGCCATCCGGTCACACTCACAGCATTCGTCAAGTCGTTGATTTACGACACTTTGAAGGCGGACCCAAGAGCAACGATGCCTCAGTGCCGTGCAGTTGCTGATGCTGCGGCTGGCATGCGTGTTCCCTACATGACAGTTTGGCGTGCCCGCTCCGACGTGCAAGGCGAACTCCTTGGACCAGTGAAGGATTCGTGGAAGCGTTTTCCTACATTTTGTGCCGAGGTATGTGAACCGGTTGTAAATTCTACATTACAAAAGTTTGACATGGAAAGCCGTACATTGCTGTCCTCCCTAACACGTTCTCCATCTGTTCATCTTTGCAGGTTAAACGTAAGGACGTGGATTCTCACACATCCTGTGAGGATGACGGCCAGGGCCACTTTGCCCGTGCATTCCTTGCCCTTGGTGCATGTCGACGTGCATTCTCTCATGGACGCCCGATCATGTGTGTGGACGGTACGTTCATGAAAGGAAACTACGGTCATGTCCTTCTTGTTGCTACAACATTGGATGGCAACAATAAGGTGGTGCCCATGGCCGTGGCAGTGGCTTCGAAGGAAAATCTTGCCCATTGGGACTGGTTTCTTGAACACTTAGCAACAGCCTATCCGACATTGGGCGAGCCGGGTGGAGTCATCATCTCGGACCGTCATGTGGGCATCCTCGAGGTGAGTGTTACCCATCTGTTTTTTAGGAGTATGCTCTTAAGTCATTGTTCCGTCAAGTGTTGTTGTTACAACATATAATGTGCTTCATGTAGAATTTTTTTGGTGAATGCAGGGTGTTCCCACGCATTTCCCTCGTGTGGTTCATGGCTACTGCTGCTGGCACCTTGCTCGTAACCTCCGGGACAATTTCAGCCGTAGTGCTGAGCGGATCTTTTGGCGCCTTGCAC
>SZWC01020401.1:33407-43407 GCA_023375785.1 Penium margaritaceum
TATCATTTGCTGCATGGCTAGCATGGCTAATTGTACATCGACGGCATTGATGCAGCGCAATGCGCCCCCCATGACGCAACCTCCTCCCTCCCACTTTCTTCACACATTCACTGTGTGAGAAACATCCACACTTCTCATACCATGGGGTTTCCCCTATTAGCTTTTTGGAGCAGCTGGGGCAATCTCCTTCAGTCGTGCCCGTGCACAGTCGCACCGAGGAACTGCTGTAGTTGTCCCGCCCATCTTCATTTGTCTTAATGCAAGCGACGTGTGGTGCCCGTTTACAATAGTCGCACCTCCCATGTGGGGCTTCCAGCTGCCTCATGCATCAACAGCACACGATGCCTGCCTCAATGTTGTACTCTCGCCTCAGCATGACCCTGACTTCTGTGGGAATCCCTTGCTTGATCTTATGGCAGGGCACGCAGTTCCAATTTCCTTATTTGTCCACTGCTCTGCATTCCTCATGCATGTGGTGTTTGCGACACCCGCATTGTCTGGCAGGCATGTACACCCTCTTCTTGCACCATGGGTAGCTGCCGGCGCAGGGTGCCTTTTCTCCCTCCGGCCCCTTGCTTGCGCCTGCGCCCCTCACGTCCCTTTCCATTGCTGCAGTGCTCATAGTCCATATTCCTCGTGGTGCCTCAGCTCCTGCCGCAGCCTCCCTGTTCCCAGTGCCTTGCCCGTCCTTGCTTTAGCCCAGGCCTCTTTGTCCCCTTGCTCCCTTCTGGCTCCGCCAATGATCCAGCTCTTCCGCTCCATGGGCTTTGCACAGCCCCCGCGCCCCTCTCTGATGTCATGCCTTGCACTCCCGTAGGCGCCCTTCGCGACTCTCCGGATGCTAATCCCATTGCCGGTGAAGGGTAATGTGGGACCCTGTCTGCTCCTCTCTCCCTCTGCTGTCCTCCTGAGGTAGTTCGGTGGTCCCACCGTCGTGACGGTGCATCGTTAACCGGAGCAGTGAGCCATCCTCTACGTCCGGAGTGCCCGGGGGTCATCATTCCTTGCCTGGGCCCAACTTCCCGTCCTTGCTGCACCCTGCCTGGTATACTTGGCTTGCCTAAGCGCCTGGTAGGTCGGTTGTTTGTCGAGGATGGTTGAGGATGGACTTGCGTGTCCGATCTTCGTGGAGCTGGTGGCCCGGGTGCTGCCAGTGGTAGCTCATCTCTCAAGTGGCACCATTGGGGTGTTTCCATCAACGCCTCATTCACCATGGCCAGCACCTTCCTCCTCACCTCGGGGACATACCTGTTCCTCAGTGCCCTCCTGGCCAGCAGCGCCTTCTGAGCCGCCAGTCCCTCTGGTACTGGCAAGGCCACAGCATTGCAATAGAGTTGTTTTACCGGGTGGACGTGCGCATACGAGCACGGCACTTCCGTCTCCCTCGTGCCCTGTTGCTCCTCTCTGTCCCGCTGCTTTTGATCCCGTGCCCTGGTCTCGAGGAGTCGTAACTTCGCGACACTCTTGTCGTAATGATGTGCTACCCTGGAAGTATGTGCCCACAAGGCCGATGAGGCGGCTCGTGGCATCCCTCACACCACTCGGTGGCGTTGTGGTTGCCACATTTGGTGAAGTATAGGTGTCACTCCAACCCTGTCGTTTGTCGACCTCCCCTTCCTTGCTCCTCTCTCTCCTTTCGCATCATCTCTTTCAGTTCCGGTGTGTAGGTTGGACAGACATGCACGGCCTTCCGCGGTAGCAGCTCTTCTTCTCCACATACGTAATGGAGAGCCACCCTGCAGTTGTAGCAGCGTTTCTCCGTGTCCTCACCGGCCGCTTGCACTTTCCGCATTCCTCCATCTCCTCCACCCCAGGGGCACTTAAATCTGGTCCAACAGCCTGTCTGCCTTCCTTTCCCATCTCCTGCTCTTGTTCAACCAACCTCCGGATGCAGCTCTTGCAATGCCGTCCCATCCTTGGAATATCGGTTCCACATATGCGGTGGAGGGGTGCTTTGCATTCATAACACCTGGTTGCCTCCACACGGTTGTGTCGCTCTCGGTAGGCTTCGCACATCTCAATCCAGCGCTTAGGTGGAGGTCCGTTTCTTTTCGTGTCCTCTTTGCCTGCCCTTGCCAGCATGATGGGTGCACACTTCTTACAACCTATCACCTTCTGCCATATCCGCACCTTCAGATCCTGGCAAGCCACATGCACAAGGTGCCTGCATACAAAGCAACAGAACAAGGTAGCGGCGTCCATCAGTTCCTCACAGTTGCCACAAGGCTCCTTCTCATCCTACGGTATACTGGATTTCCTAGCCACAACCCCATACCCCAAGCGGAACTTGTCTCCCTCCTGCTCCTTCCAAAACTCTTCTTCACTGTCCACTCCCAAGCTCTCCTTCAGATTTGCCGCACGGACCTCACACATTTCAATGTCGTGTAGGATGTCCGGGTCGAGGTCGCAACATGCCAGATGTTGGCCAGCCTTGCATCCTTCGCACACCACCTCCCTCTTAGTGGCAACTGGATTTTTACACGTTGCACAAAGTTGCCGAGCCACCTCTTCCTCTCCTTCCTCTCAAACCTGATCGTCCGTTTCAATACTCAACTTGAGCTCCTCACCTCGTTGCTCCTCTCCCCATAGCGTTAGTATCTGTTGGTGCGCCTCCCACTACGCCTCCAACCGGGAACAAGTTAGCCATAGGGACCTATCGTCAGGGGGCAGTGGCTCCCACCTTATAGGAGGGGCATTGATGAAACTATGGTGCTCTTCTTGCATGAGTGGGGGTTGCCATTCCTTCCCTCATTCTTCTACTTCTCTTCTCCGCTTTTTGTCCCTCGGCCTGGCCTCTTGGAGCACCTTCTGTCTCTTCCTTCCTGGCTTCTCCCGCTGATCCTCCGTTACTGCCATTGGCGCCTGCGTTTTGGGTACCGCACCGGGTGCAGCTCCTGTAGGAGGCAACATCTCCTTTTCCCATTGCTCTGCTACTGTTGTGGGTGGCACATGCGCCTTAGGCACCATGCTAGGTGCAGCTGCTGCAGAAGGCAACACCTCTTCTCCCGTTGCTCAGCTGCTGCTACGCATGGCACTTCCGCCTCGGGAACCGCGCCGGGTGTAGCTTCTCTAGGGGGCAGCATCTCCCATCCTTGTTGATCTGCTGCTGCTGCCCGTGGTGTTGGTGCTCCTGGCGTTGCGTCGGGTGCAGTTGCTACAGAGGCAGTACCTCCTTCTCTAGCCGCTCTACTGCTGCTACGGATGGTGCTGGCGCTCGGGCGCTGCGTCGAGTGCAGCTGCTGTAGGAGGTAGCATCTCCTTCTCTCAGTGCTTTGCTGCTGCTGCGGATGGCACTTGCGTTTTGGGCAGCGCGCCAGGTGGAGCTGCTTTTGAAGGCAGCACCTCCTCCCGCTGCTCTGCTGCTGCTGCTAGTGGTGCTAGCGCTCAGGGCACCGCACCTGATGCGGCTGCTGTAGAAGGCAGCACCTCCTTCTCCTGCTACTCTACTGCTCCTGCAGATGGCACTTGTTCTTCGGCCACCACGCCTGGTGCTACTGTTGCAGAAAGCAACACTTCCTTCTCCCGTTGCTTACTACTACTGCTGGTGGCAGTGGCCCTCCTGGCGCCGCGCCAGGTGCAATTGCTGCAGAAGGCAGCACCTCCTTCTCCCGCAGCTCTGCTGATGCTGCGGATGCCACTGGTGTTCCGGGTGCCGCGCCGGATGTAGCTACTGTAGAAGGTAGCACCTCCTTCTCCCGCTACTATGCTGTTGCTTCTGATGTTTATGGCGCTCCGGGCGCCGCGCTAAGTGCAGCTGCTGTAGGAGATAGTACCTCCTTTTCTTGCTGCTCTGTTGCTGCTACGGATGGTGCTGGCGCTCCGGGCGCCGCATTGAGTATAGCTGTTAGAGGAGGCAGTACCTCCTTCTCTCGCTGCCCTGCTGCTGTTGCGGATGGCACTGGCGCTCCGAGCGTCGCGCCGTGTGCAGCTGTTGCTCAAGGCAGCACCTCCTCCTCCCGATGCTTTGCAGCTACTACATATGGCACTGACGCCCCGGGCACCGCACCGGGTGTAGCTGCTTCAGAAGGCAACTTCTCCTTTAGTTGCTGTTCTGCTGCTGTTGTGGGTGGCACTGGCGCCTCGGGTGCCGCGCCGGATGCAGCTGCTATAGGAGGCAACACCTCCTGTTCCCGTTGCTAAGGTGTCCCGGGGCGTACTCTGGATGTTGTTGCGGCCGACAGCAATAGGCTTAGGCTATATTGAGCGTCTACTACCGTTGATGCAGGTTGGTCATCCGTCGTACGAGGCATCGTCGCAACATGCGTCTACTACGCCCGCCTTTGTCGCGTGGCTATCGTTGACGAACCAAGTGTCATTTTGAGAGTCTGGTATGCCTGCTTCGCTCCCGACCCTAATTTCCTTGGGGCCTTGGGCATCGCATTTGTCGCAACCCTGCGGAGAGACAGCTGTTGCTGGTCTTGTGGAACAGTCCCTGGTGGCAAGTCCTCAGTGGTCTTGGGCCGCCGGGTAGGGAGCTTATCTTTCTAAGCCCGACCTGGCTTCTAAATAATTTCTTCTTTCTCTGCCACGGCATATCTGGCCCCTTTCTTCTCCGCCATTTCTTGCTGCTCTTGTTGTTGTGATGTTGCGCTTGCCCCTACTTCCTGCTCGTGTACTTCCTTGTCTTGTTGTATCGGGGACGGTACCTCAATACCCGGCGAAACGAGCCGGGTCCCCACGGCCACAAGCTCAGGTATGTCGGCTGCGGGAACAACGGTTGTGGTGATTAGCGGGGGAGGGTGGTGTGTGCGATGGGGAGACTGGGGCACGCCAGCAAACGTGACCGCCACTTCCTCCACGTCGTCATCGATACCAATGCGGGGCGGGTGTTGTCCGGCCGGGAGGGCCTGGCCGCGAACCGGGAGCTTCTATAGTCGCTCATGGCGCACTATGATGTTGGAGGTGTGGCGGCCCTAAAGCCACACATAGAATCCATCTACGGGCCAAACATGGTAGCATTGGTCCAGAAGGCTCGGTTCATTGTGTCTTTCCTTACCCACCTCCTCTCGTCTCGGCCGCATACCATCACCGACGTGGAAGTCATCGATCATGAGGCCAGCATTAGCACAATCCATCCCACGCTGTGCTGCGACAGACCCCCGTGTTCTAGTCTCTTGGAGGCACCTTTGAAGCCAGGCGCCCCTTTTATACCCTTTTCCGCCATCGGCTGCAATCGGGTCGGACAGCAAGTAGGGACCAACGATCAGTGACGGGTTGCGCTGCGCTATCCTTGCAACTACGTTTATTTTCCGTCCTATGTCGCTCTTTCTACCCTGCCTCTTCCCTGCGTTTTCTTGCTCTCAATCACTCGACGGATCATTCACCGTATTAACATGGGGAGTATATCTCATATGTCCCTATTTCTCAGCATGCTGCCGACAACCGGCTAACCACCATGGTTATGCTAATTTATGTTATTCACTAGCCTTCAATAACTGCGGAAAATCATCCACTGTATGGCACAATTCCAACTAACACAATCCTTGCCAACAGCAATAGGATTGGCGTAGTGCTAAACACCACCGCGGTTATTCGGACTATAATCTTCCTTACCTTTCCATCAGCGACGGGCGATCATCCATCAAATGAAACGATATTCCCCAATATAATCCCAACAGCACGAACAGAACAATGTGGACAATTGAAATACTTGCGTTTAGTTCGTGAACACACACACAATCAACATCCCGTTGCTACACATGTAATCCATCCCCTATATATTACCAAGCAGCATGCACAAACCATAAGCCTCTTGAGTCGTCGGATCATGAGTCAGAGCTGGTCCTTGTAAGAACACAGTGTAGCTCACGTCATCTTGATCGTTTTCCCATGGCGCGGCAAGACGTAGCCCCAACGGACCATCGATACGTCGACCAGTACGGGAATGGGTGTGCGTCAAGTCTTCATCCCCAAGGCAGAAGAGTTCTTGCCGGTACCGTTGATAGGCCCGGAACGCCTCGGCCCGTTCTTCGGCAGCTTCTGCGATGCGTTGTCTGACGTCACGGGCCACCTCCTGTCAACTCTCCACAGGAAAGGCTCGTCGTCACGGGGAAGTCTTTACAGCCACGGTTGCCAGACCTGCTCCAGGACTCCACCAGTGGGGTGATGCGACCATTGCATCACTCCCTGGACAGTTCGTGCGCTAAGCCGGTGGGGCACATTACAGCAGCAGCAAATGGCGTAGAAGGTCATCGGCGAGTCTCGTACGGCCCTGGTCAAGCTAGGCGGCAGGTGCTCCCGCGGAAGATCAAGACCAACCCATAATGGCTCCGTCACGTGCTCTTCAGGAAGGGGCCTTCCCATTCGGGGATGGTCGCACACTCACATACACACACACACCCACACTCCCAAGCCGATCTAGATTCTCTATTCTACCTTGTTGCGAGATGGGACACAGGTCCTGCTCGACGGTCTGGATCGAATGAGCGGCAGCAATCTCTAAATCGTGCTGGCGACAGATGGGCTCGTCTCCCACGCCGGGATCTGGTCAGGAGTCAGTTGTCGGGCACTCCCTTGAGCATCACTAGCATCGGGTCTGAGCGTCTTAGCAGTCTTTCAACGTCACAGGTGGATTGGTAGTTTGCTGGACGCACAGCAGCCGGTCTCCTCCTCTTCTTCCCCTCTTATCCTCTCCTTGCATTGTCCTTCCCAGACCTTCATCCTGTTAGCTAGCCCCTTTCGCGGCCCACGCGTCACAACGCCTTTCGATAAGGCGCCTCGAGTGCCGCTCCTTTCTTTGAGGTTTGGATGCAGCTCCGCTACCATCAAGCCAGCCTTGGGCCACCTTCCTTTCATCTCGGCAGGTTTGGTCGGGTCACGGTGTCCGCCGCAATATCTCCTTTCGCGCCCTGTCGCTCTCCGGAATCGAACTGCTCCTCTCGTGATTTCATTTATTCGGTTTCTGGTCGTCGGATCATACGTCGATCTCCTGCCCAGATCTTGACCCTATCCCCACTCTTTTTCCTTTCCTCCGGTGGATGAGCGAGACACCGTTAACACTGTTATATCCTACATCCACAAAACAAGCTGGACGTCCTCGTCCATCCATTCCCCTCCCCTGTCCCCTTCATCATGCCCTCTCCCTTCTGGTGCATTGTTTTCCGCATGGCTAGCACTCCCTTCCCTGTCCCAACGCACATTCCTCAGCCCCTTTTTCCGACAATGAATATTCTTCCTCCGCCCATCTCGTCCTTTCCATTCCATCCAATTATCGGTGGGGCCCCTCCTGCCGTATCCCTTCATTCCGTGCCTTGGGGCTCTGGCGTTGGGTCGTCCTGCGTTCTCCTTCTCCTCTCCCTCCTTCTTCTTACTCCTGCAATCGTCGCGGTGCCTCCTTCTGCCTTGCCTGCACCCTCCTTCTTGCCTCATCACTTTCTTCACAAGGTATGTAGAGAGGCCCATCCAGCCCTGTCTAAGCATTTATGTAGCAACGGGCGCATAGGAGGTGCACCCGCTGATGACAGCTGATACAGTGCCACCTGCACATGCGCACAGGGCCTCTGCATGTGACGCACAGCTCACTACATGAAGTTGTGCATCGAAGGCATTGATAGAGCGCAATGCGCCTCTCATGACACAACCTCCTCTCTCCCACTTTCTTCACACATTCGCTGTGTGAGAAGCATCCAACCTTCTCACACCATGGGGTTACCCCTCTCAGCTCTTTGGAGCAGCTGGGGCAGTCTCCTTCCGCCGTCCCTATGCGCGGTCGCACCCAGCAACTGCTGTTGTTGTCCCGCCCATCTTTGTTCGTTTTAATGCAAGCGGCGTGTGCTGCCCGTTTACAGTAGTCGCACCTCCCACGTGGGGCTTCTAGCTGTCTCTTGCATCCATAACACACGATACCTGCCTCAGCGTTGTACTCTCACCCCAGCATGACCCTGACTTCCATGGGAATCTCTTGCTTGATCTTCAGGGAGGGCATGCAGTTCCAATTTCCTTCTTTGTCCACCACACCGCACTCCTCGTGCATGTGGCGTTTGCAATGCCCGCATTGCTTGGCAGGCGGGTACACCCTCTTCTCGCACCATGGGCAGCTGTCGGCGCGAGGTGTCTTTTCTCCCTCTGGCTCCTTACTTGCGCCTGCGCCCCTCATGTCCCCTTCCACTGTTGCATTGCCCCCGGTGCATCTTCCTGGCATTGTCCCCACTCCTGCCGTAGCCTCCCTGTTCCCGAGCCCTTGTCCTGTCCTTGCTTCAACCGCAGGCCTCTTTGTTGCCTTGCTCCCTTCCGGCTCCGCGAATGATCCAGCTCTTCCGCTCCATGGGCTTTGCACAGCCCCGACGCCCCTCTCCGCTGTCCCGCCTTGCAGTCCCGTAGGCGTCCTTCGCAACTCTCCTGATACTGATCCCCTTGCCAGTGAAGGGTAAACAAGTCCCCTATCTGTTCCTCTCCCCATCCGCTGTCCTCCCGATGTGGTACGATGGTCCCACCGTCGTGCTCATGCACCATTAACCAAAGCACCGAGCCGTCCTCTCAGTGCATAGTGCCCGACGGTCATCATTTATCGCCTGGTCCCAGCTTCCCATCCTTGTTGCATCCTGCCTGGTGCACTTGGCATGCCTGATCGCCTGGTAGGTCGATTGTTTGTCGAGGGTGGTTGTGGATGGGGTTGTGGATCCGGTCTTAGTGGAGCTGGTGGCCCGGGTGCTGCCAGTTGCAGCTCATCTCTCAACAGGCACCATTGGGGTGTTGCCATCAACGCCTCATTCACCATGGCCAGCACCCTCCTCCTCACCTTGGGGACATCCCTATCCATCGGTGCCCTCATGGCCAGCACCGCCTTCCGAGCCGCCACTCCCTCTGGTCCTGGGAATGCCATTGCATTGAGATAGAGTTGTTCTACTGGGTGGGCATCCACATACGAGCACGGCGCTTCCGTCTCCCTTGTGCACTGTTGCTCCTCTCTCTCTCGCTGCTTCTGATCCCGTGCTCTGGCCTCGAGGAGTCGTAACTTCGTGACACACTTATCGCAATGATGTCCTACCCCTGGCAGCATCTACCCGCAAGGCCGATGAAGCGGCTGGTGGCATCCCTCACACCACTTGGTGGCGTTGTGGTTGCCACATTCGGTACAGTATAGGTGCCATTCCACCTCTGCCGCTAGCCGACCTCCCCTTCCTTGCTCATTTCTCTCTCTTCGCACTATCTCTTTCAGTTCCGGTGTGTTGGCTGAATAGACGTACACTGCCTTTCGCTCCAATAGCTCTTCTTCTCCAAAAACGTAATGGAGAGCTACCTTGCAGTTGTAACAGCGTTTCTCTGTGTCCTCACTGGCCACTTGTACTTTCCGCATTCCTCCATCTCCTCCACCCAATGGGAACTTAGTTCTGGTCCACCAGCCTGTCCGTCCTCCTTGCCCATCTCTTGCTCTTGTTAAACGAACCTCCGGATGCAGCCCTTGCACTGTCGTCCTAACCCCGAAATCTTGGTTCCACATTTGCGGTGGAGGGGTGCTTTGCATTCATGACACCAGGTTGCCTCCATGCAGTCATGTGGCTCTTGGCAAGCTTTGCACATCTCAATCTAGCGCTAAGGTGCAGGTCTGTTTCTTCTCCTGTCCTCTTTGTGTGCCCTTGCCAGCATGATAGGTGCACACTTCTTGCAACCTATCACCTTCCGCCATATCCATACCTTCGGATCCTGGCAAGCTGCATGCACAGGATGCCTGCATAGCAAGCGGTGAAACAAGGTAGCGGCGTCCATCGGCTCCTCGCAGTTGCCATATGGCTCCTTCTCATTCTACGGTGTACAGGATTTCCTAACCGCAACCCCATACCCCGAGCGGATCTTCTCCTCCTGTTCCTTCCGCAGCTCTTCTTCACTTTCCACTCCCATTCTTTCATTCGGATTCCCCGCACAGACCTCACACATCTTAATGTCGTGCAGGATGTCCAGGTCGAGGACACAGCATGCCAGATGGAGGCCGGCCTTGAATCCTTCGCACACCACCTCCCCCTCAGCGGCAACTAGATTCTTACACGTTGTACATTGTCGCCGA
>SZWC01020402.1:0-49600 GCA_023375785.1 Penium margaritaceum
GATGCAGCTGGTGTAAATGGTACATCTCGTTGAGCTGATTCTGTTGAATAGGCAGGCACTTCCACTGCACATGATGCTCTTGAAGCTATCACCACCAATTCTGCAACTGGTGCAGCTGATGCACCTAATGTAAGTGGTCGAGCTAATGCTGGTGAAGGTGCAGACGCTGCCAAAGGGCCTGATGCTGCTGAAGGTGCAGGTACTGCTAAAGCGCCTGATTTTGCTGATGCTGTAGACACAAACAGTAAAGCTGATACAGCTGATGCAGCTCGTGCAGCTGGTGGAGCTGATGCTGCACCATCAGCAGACACTGCTGATGATGCTACAGGCATGACGTCTGCCACTGACTCCAAGAGGATCTATACTGCTTCTACTTCAACGAATGCATCAGGTATTGTGGATGCATCTCGTGCTCTTGCTCTGACCTCTCTTCCAACTGTCGCATTTGATATCATACTGGCCAGATTCACACACCCCCTTTTGACTAGCGTAGCAACAGAAGCCAGCAGAGACACAGACGTGCAAGTGGCAAGATGGGCGCGACATGCTCTACGCAGACAGAGGTGCTGAGCATGAGACTGACAGGAGTGAGCAGGAGAGGGTGGCCCATCTGTCGTCTTTGGAACACCTGAGGACTAGAGAAAAGGAGTAATTGCTACGGAGTGGGATGAAATGTCTAGTAGAGCTGCAGAAGGCCCCTCCAAGGAAGATGGTGAAGATGAAGAAGAGGTTGACAGCGGACTAAAATAATCTGAATGCTCCAGGACAATGTGGTCAAACAGCTTCTGCTTCATCTGCTTCAGACCAAGGACCTCAGTGTTACAAGATTGCCAGAGCATTGGTGAGGGACACTGCCGCATCCGGCAGGTCCCCCCCCCCCCCCCCCCCCCCCCCCCATGGAGGGAGGAAGATGCACGAGGTTAGAGCCAGGACGGCTGCCAAGCACTACGACACTGCCAACATTGGTCCCAGCCGTGGCGCCCATCTCCACATGAATGACTGGCAAAATCTTGCAATGGTGGTCCCTGCTTTCAATGGAGATTATTCCTCCTGTCCTGATCACACTGGTGAGAATGGAGAGGATCAACTTGTAGCGCCATAGAAGCCAACCACAGGAAATGCTGTCAAGCAAGATCAAGGAGAGGTGGTGCCGGCTGCTGGGTCACCATGTTGCCAGGCTGATGACATGGGTAGGCATTTAGAATGGCGTCTCCTGGTGGTGTAGAACCCGACTACGGGGGAGACTGGCCAGAGGAACCACAAAGAGGGTGATCCAGGCTGCCGGGTAAGCATGCCGCTAGGCTGATGACACAGTCACGCATGGAGAACGCCTTCTCTTGGCAGCATGGAAACAGACAACAGAAGTGACTGACCAGGAAAACTATGAGATGGTGCTATCGGTAATGATATCACTGTGCCCGGGGGAAATCGGTGATGAGGGTGAGCGGAGAAAGCATTGTCTTCCATCGGTGTCAAAACCGAGCACAGGAGCACATGGCCAGGGAATCCATAGAATAGTGGTCCTGGTGATTGCACCACCATTTCTGAGGAAGGCAGATAATGCGAGTGGGGGTGAAGAGAGTGGTCTCCCGGCAGTGGAGGAACCAACCAAGAGGACAGAGGACCATACCAACTCATCATGGTGCACACGTTCAGAGAGTATGTCTGGGTAAGGGAGATAAGAAGAAGAAAGGAAATGAAAGAAAAACAAGACCCAGGGCTGTATGCAAAGCGTGCATAGGGTTATTCATTAACCCTTTATTTGTGTAATTTTTTTCAATCCCTCTGTATTACAAAGATATGTATGAGCTTACCTTGTGCAACCCCATACAGGGTGTTAAAGCTTTTACAGGTTTTGGGTCTGGTTTATATGGCTTCCATGTGGCTGATACCTGGACACCCAGAAACATTTTCCAGTGATTCGGGAGCCATAACATGGCTACCTTTGTTTTACTGGTGGCGCTCGTATGTTGTCATGAATACTGGACATGCTTCAAATATCTTTTTTGTTTTCTCAATCTGGGCACTCTGTGACCTGTTCTGGTGCCTCGGAAGACATCTCTTGTGTGTTTTACATTCTGGGATGCACGTATTCATCGTCCGTCCATTTTGGTGGGACAGGGATGATGGGCAAGTTGCCAGTCCATAGTACATTAGCGCACTGTGGGGCTTATTGTACTCTTGACCTTGCACAATGCGCTCCAGACCTAGTCAAATTTTGGCGCTGCAATTCTTCCACTCACCACCAGAGCTCATATGTTTTCCAGCATGGGCCTGCAAAAATTAGTCAAAAGTTATCATTGTGTGGCATCGAAGTGCAGGGAGGCAATGTGAGCATCAAAGAAGAAGAAGAGGTCTGAAATGAAGCTGAGAATCTCACGTGGCGCCACGAACACAGCAGTGTGTGGGAGAAGCATAAACTTCTTTGTGGCCCTTGGTCTTCCCTTCAGTGCTCTGACAAGTGCTGTATTGGGGGCAGAAACAGAAGCACTCCTGGTGGTAGCCGCTACAAGGAAACGGCGGGCACCAGTTGACCACGAGTAGCGAGTGCCACTTGCTGTGTACCACTGAGCAGCCACAGTGACAGGCAGCAACTTGCAAGTAGCGGGCATAGCAACGTGCATGGCAGCATGCAAAGCATCATGCAAGAGCATGCCTAATGCTGCAACAGTTTTCACTAGCCTGCAGTGCTGTGCATCATCGTGCAAGTGCTATGTTTGTTACATGAGTTGTCTCCGTCTGTCTGTACAACTTACGTTGACCACTCAGCCGTTTCCATGCTCATGAAGATCCCTGATGTGGACCAAGCTGGCGCTGGAGCACCGACAGGTGGTGTCTCCACCAACCAGCAGTTGCCAGTTAGCTGCCACGGTGTCCCGGGTCCTTGTTGGGGTGCTCTACAGTATTTCTGCAAACGCTAGATTTTTCTTGGTGGACTAGCTCTTCAGCCCGATTTGCATCTTTTACATTTTTTATCTACCAATCAATGCTGGAACTGTTCATAATTCCATTTGTAGTGTTCGGATCAAGATTTTGCATCTCTAGGTTTAGACGGTGTTGCGTTTGGATGCCTGTACGCAGAGTTACGGCCAAAACAGTGGGTTTTGACCGGTTTTTGGACAAACTGGCCCTATTGTGTGCTCCACCCGTTGTACGTGGAGGCAAGCATTTACGCTATGGGCTTGTCAGCTTTCATTTATTTCTGCATTGCTGAACTACAGGGAGACCATCAGCCAAAGACACCGTGCTCAGCAAAGTAGGCATCCATCTTGCCTAAGAACTCGACACCACAATCTGAGCAAAACGTGTGAATGGTGTGACAAGACTGGCACTCAGCCATCACTATGAGCAAGTGGACCGCCAGAGCGGCATCGGTCTCGTGGCGGAGGCTATAGATCCACCTCATCCAGATGAATTCATCAATCATGTGAGAGCATATCGCCTCCGTTCTGAGAGGGGCTTGAGTGGGATGGGACCGAGGAGGTCCGAGAGGACCAACTCTAGCGGACGTAGTGCCCGAGGAGTGGATTAAAGAAAAGAGCAGCAATGCATCTTACTCTGGGCATAGAAAAGGCAATCAGTCTTGGGCAGCTTCTTGAAGGAAGCCGTGTCAAGACCAGGGGTAGGCTGAGGTTGAAGGAGCGTGGACACGGTGTCCGAGTTCACATGGGAGAGGCGACCATGTGGAAAGCGCTGGTGCTCAAGGGAGAGAACCCAAGTGACAAACACAAGCACTAACAAGGTAGATGGAGTGCAAAGAGCCACAAAACACAGGTCATCAACTACAGATGCACAAAGAACAATGGTTCAGAGGAGTCATTTTGGCAGAGTCAGCAGAGTGCTCAACAGTGAAACCCATCCTGGTGCATGCACGAACAGAGAGCAGGGACGAAGAGCACATTGGAAATGTACAAGAAGCCAGATAGAAAATCAAACCGCACAACCCCAACTCCTTGGACAAACAACAACTGAATAGACCATGTGCAAATGGACCGACCGGACGCAACAAGACCGAGCATGGTGAAGTTATTGCAAAGACAAGTCATGTGATTGTTGGCACTAGATTCAACGATTCAGGTGCCACTCAGCTCACGACAACTCATCGACACGAAAGAACATGACACAGAAGACTCTGCCTCTACAAGACGTGTAGCAAAGAACACGGGAAATCCTCCAAGAATAACACCAACCTGTGATCCTTCAAGCCAGTCGGTACTGTATGGATCATCCTCATCACAAGCCAACTGAGCTCCACCACAAGCATCATCACATGCCCATGTCGCCCTAGACTTGGTAACTTTGGGGCTAAATTCAAAGTTGTCAAGTTGACCTCAGCCGTGGAGTTGACTTTGAATTTAGCCATTAAGCCACCCGGGTCTAGGCAGTCACCGAGACTGGGTTGTCCCTTTTTAATGAGGAAAAAAGGGGATAAACTGGCCTTTGGTCACCAAAGAAAACCTCGCAGCAGCCTAAATCGATGGTTTCAGGTTGTCCTGCTTAGTTTTGGCCACTCGTTCCACCAAAGTCATCCGCGCAGCAACCTAAATTGATGGGGCCAGATTTTTGTGAATGTATATGCCATCATGTAGACTGTCACTGTCCAAGATAGCAATGATGGTTAACCAGAAGCCATGGATTGAAATCTAGACTTCATGCTCCAATGAGAGTGGGCCCAGCACATTAAGACCTGCTACCCTAGCAATAGCCTCGAATGGAATAATGGCAATTTGCATGCATGAACCATGTATCCGACTCCACGCTGGCATATCCTTATGTGAGGTCATATTCTCTGCATATGGACACTTGGCGGTCCGTCCACCAGGGACATCAACAACAACAAGGCCTTCAAGGCCTTACGCGTGAAGTTTCCAATATTGTTTTCACGGGGTGTGTTTCTCACGAAAAACACAGTCTAGACCTTGTTCTGAAAGACAGTGGGAAGATGGAGTGGGGGAGCAATGTCACTGGGAGGGTGGAGAAGATTGCCAGTTTCTTCGGGAACAAGGACATGCTGAATTCATGGATGGAGGAAATTGGGGGTAAGATGTTGCTTCCAATTTGTGCAAACATCTTTCCCTCTATGCATCGCATGCTCAAGAGCCTTTTGGTGAGGCAGCCAGCTCTACAGAAGGTGGTGAACAGCATCAAATGGCAGGAGGTAGGAGGAGCAGGTCGTGACGCTCGATTCCGCACCAGCAAGAAGGAGGTCCGCAGACTGGTGTGCCATCATATCTTTTGGGTGCAGGTGAAAGCTCTTGCAAAGCTGATGGGGCATCTTTGCTTGGCCTTACGCAAGGCTGATGCAACTGGTGGCACCTCACGCATCATCTATGAGGCTTTGCTTGATGCCACGGAGCAGGTGCAAGCCTTGGGTGTTCCACATAGCCACCGTCTTGCAGCTTGTTAAAAGTGCCCCTGTCATGGATGTCGTTTGCCGTTTTCCTGGTTCGAGCACTAGAGAGTGGTTGGATTCTCATCTGATTGCATATTTGAACTCCTTGCATTTCGCCATGCAGTTTTGAGCTTTCAGTTGCTCGATTTGGTTGAGAATTCAGAAAGTTAGCCCCATCCGAAGTTCGGATGGTAGGTGGGTAGAATCTGGGTTCCGTCCTTGGTGACGGATTAATTCCACCACCAGTGATCCGAGTTCGACCTCAATGAGCTCCAAGGGCACATGGGCCATGAAAAAAAGGGATTTGGATGGTATTCTGGACCAGGGAAAGCCTCCCCCCACGTTGGGATGACAGGAAGGGCGCTTCGACAGGCCACCGTCGAAGCGCCTCCCGTCACTCCCGTTCGTGGGCATGGTGGGCGGCTCGGCTCCACCATGTGTTACTCTAACGGCCGTAGCAGGGGCTCTACTGCTCCGTTTTGGGCGTTCTTGGATGCGTTGGAAAGCTTAAATCAGAGGCTATAAGAATCTGATGTAATCTCACCAAAGCAACTAACCATTAATGATTCCCAGCCTTTCTCAGTTTCCACAATCCGCATTCTGCCAGAATTCTGCTCCCTTGGTGTTGTGGCGACCCAAAGCACACACCTCCCTTGGAAGTCTCTTTGCACTAAGAAGTCGTGCACACTCAGGTGGTTCAGGGCACGCGAGGACAGATTTCTTGACAAAGGGTTATGGGCCCACAGCCCTAACCTCCCTACCAAGACGTTCACGGCTTCCGCAACACACGGGAGTGTCGCTCCCGGTGACATAGCCGTCGCATTTTGAGACTGTCCATTGCAGAAGTTCAACATGGCGCAGAAGACGGAGTTTTTG
This sequence comes from Penium margaritaceum, assembly GCA_023375785.1. Taxonomy (NCBI): domain Eukaryota; kingdom Viridiplantae; phylum Streptophyta; class Zygnematophyceae; order Desmidiales; family Peniaceae; genus Penium; species Penium margaritaceum. The sequence continues at coordinate 6,269 of SZWC01020402.1, forward strand.
CCCATCCAAAAGTGCATGGGCAGCCCAGGCTTTGGGCTGTGGTAATGGTATTTTGAGATCTACCTCGTGCACAAGGGACTGCTGGAGCTTCTGAAGGGCACAGAGGTTCAAGATGCGAGCGCAACGGACTAGGAGAAAACGGCCTTTGCTAGGAAGAACACAGAGGCGCTGATGTTCCTATTGTTAGCACTACATGAATCTCAGTGGGGCTACATCCAAGGCTGCAACCTGGTAGCTGACGCTCTGCTCCATTCACCAATCAACATCCCCAGCCAACAAGATCTTAGCAATGAAGCGACTCTTGACGGTGAGGATCAAGGAGGATGAGGACGTCATTTCTGCCATGCAACAATTCGAGTCTCTTTCCTCACAATGCAATGATGTGGGATGGAAGATTGACACGAAGATGCAGGCGATGGCGCTCCTCATGGCTTCACGCAAGAGTTGGGGTCCTCTCATCACTGTGCTGGGAGGTTGGGAGGAGGCTAAACTCACCTACGGCGCAGTCGCTGAGTACATCCGCAAAAAGGTGTACCGTCGGAGCGGTGGCAAGACCTCGTCATCCTCAACTGCCGTGGTCACCAAAACACAGGGTGGCAGCAGCAGCGGCAAGCAAGGCGGCGGTAAGGGCGGCGGCAAGAAGGGCGCCAAGAGGGGTGCGTGCCATAATTGTGGCAATGAGGGTCATTGGGCCAAGGAGTGTCCGGAGGAGGCGCAGGCCAGCGGTAAAGGCGCCAAAGGCAAGAAGGCGCTCCTCAGCGGCATGAAGAACCACAACCTGAAGGGCGCCAACCGGCGGTGCCTCGACTCAGGTACAAAGGAGCATATCCAAGTCCAGAAGGTGGGGTTCATCAACCACACCAAGTCTGCCAAATCCATGGTGGTCGCGAACGACAAGGTCGAACCGGCGGCTGGCCAAGGTGATGTAGGCGTGGAGGTGGTGGTTGGTGGTAAAAAGGCACAGTGTGTTATCGAAAATGTGCAACATGTTCCCGGCCTGGCTGACATTTTGAGTGTGAGCCGCTTGAAAGACAAGGGGTATGAAGTGCTGTTTCGCAGGAAAGGTGCAGTCGTGCGGATGGACGACGGTGGCGAGGCCGTACTCGAAGCGAAGTACGAGGGAGGTCTCTACATTGTTGAGACAAAGGTCATCCCCTCAGCAGCAGATGCAGCAGATTCGCAAGCATGCGCCGTCAACCTTGCAAAAGGGGGGGGAGCAGACCTGTAACTGTGGCATCGGTGGTTGGGGCACTCGTCGCCTGCAGTTGTGCAAGAGATGGCGAAGAGCGACATGGTTTGTGGCCTAACATCATCGGTGCAGCAGACGCAGCAGTAGATTCCGTAAAGCACAAGTGTGAGCCTTGTATCGTGGGCAAGGCAAAGCACAAGCCGTTCAAAGACGGACAATGGCGGGCCGAGAACCCGCTTGAGGTTGTGCACACTGACGTGTGGGGACCAATCAAGACGCCATTGGGGATGTGCGGTACATCATCACCTTCATCGACGATTACAGCAAAAAACTCAACGTCTACTTCATGAAGCGGAAGAGCGATGTGCTGGACCGGCTGAAGAAGTATGTCGCAGCGGTGGAAAGGCAGACTGACCGCAAGGTCAGAGCGCTACGCAGCGACAATGGCGGGGAGTACGTGGGTTGCGGAGGGTGGCTGAAGGAACAGGGGATTGAGTGGCAGCCGACCACTCGGTACACGCCATAATCTAATGGCGTGGCAGAGCGTATGCACCAGACGCTGTTCACAATGGTGCGGACAATGCTCGTGGACGCTAAACTGCCATGGAGCCTGTGGGCCGAGGCCATGAGCACAGCGTGCTACATCACCAACCTCACCCCAACGGCAGTGCTGAAGGGGAAGGGCGGCTGGAAGACGCCGCAGGAGGCTTGGAGTGGACGCAAACCAAGCGTGGCGCACCTAAAGGCGTTTGGGTGCAAGGCGCACACATTGGTGCAGGCCGCGCAAAGAAAAGACTCCAAACTGGACCCGCGTGCAACAGCATACGCATTTTTTGGGTACAAGAGTGCGCTCAAGGCGTACCGCCTCTTTGGTCCACAAGCCGCAACGTCACGTTTGATGAGCGGCAAAGCTACTGCAGCAGAAGCAACAACATTGACGCAACGCACTCTCCAAAGCAGGGGGAGTGGTTCCAACTTCTTGAGCGTGAGGAGGAGCCGGGTGCTGCAGAGGTCGATGACGGGTCCTCGAAGGATGACGGTGCTGGAGCACAGCAGGGCAACGCAGTAGGTGCAGGAGCCGCTGGAGCAAAGGACGCAGCAGCCAACGCGGGGGGAGCCCGCGGCCAAAGACAACGTTGTAGCAAAGTAGCAGCAGGACCAGCAGCCAGTGTTGCCGAGGTCTCCGCGTCGCAGCCGGAGGCAGCGGAATACGGCAAAGCGGTATGACACGAGCACGGGCCGCTGGGTTGGCATGGCGCGGTGCATGCGCCAGATGGCAAGGTGTGCAAGCTGCGGAAAGCCTTGTCTGGGCTAAAACAGGCGCCCAGGTACTTGTACCAACAGAAAGACGGCTACATGGCGGAGCTCGGCTTCAAGCGCTGTGAGTCAGACCACAGTGCTTGATCCTGTGTTCGTCAAATCTGGCAGCTTTGCAGCAGCTCAAGGAGCAGCAGAGGAGCAGATTTAAGATGACGGGTATGGGGGAGCTGGAGTACTACCTCGGGGTGAGCATCACACGGAACCGGAGGGCGCGCACGTCCGAGCTGGGGTAGGCCAAGTATGTGGCCGAGGTCCTCAAGCGGTACGGCATGGAGGACTGCAAACCAGTGGGCAGTCTGGTCTCCACAAGCTGTGAGTTGAGTGCGGCAATGGAGCCGCAAACTAAAGAGGTGAAGGAGGACATGGCGGAGGTGCCCTACCAATCTGTGGTGGGCAGACTCATGTATGCCATGGTGGCGACTCGGCCGGACCTGGCCTACGCGGTGGGACAGGTGAGCGGGTACATGGCCAACCCGGGGCCACTACACTGGACAGCGGTGAAGTGCATTCTCTGATACTTGCAGGAAACGCGGCATGCGCGCCTGAAGTATGACGGAAAGGGGAGGTCAGACCCCTTGTGGCTGGTCTGCTACACTGACGCGGACTATGCCGGCGATGTGGACAAGAGGAAGTCCACTTCTGGCTATGTGTTCTTCCTCGCAGGTGCAGCAGTCTCGTGGTGCAGCAGGTGGCAGGACTGCGTTGCCACCACCACAGTGGAGGCGGAGTACATCATTCTGGCCGAGGCGGTCAAGGAAGCAGTGTGGCTCCGCAGATTGCTGGGGGAGCTGGGCGTGCCGCAGCAAAAGCCTACGGTGGTCCAGAAGGAAAACACCGGCTCCATCTTGCTGACCAACAACCCGAAGCAGCACATGAGGATGAAGCACATCAACGTGCGCTACCACTACGCGCGTGACATGGTGGAGAAGGGACAGGTTGTGCTGCAGCATTGCAGCACGAAGCACATGCTCGCGGATTGCTTGACCAAGGCGCAGCCCCAGGATCGGCATGTCATCAGCCTTGCAGGGCTTGACAAGCTGTGAAGGGCTTGAAGGCGCAGACGCGGACGAGTGAGAGTGAGCATGAGGCATCCAGCATGGAAGGTGCACGGGGGAGATTGTTAAAAGTGTCGTGGCCATTGATGCCGTTTGCCGTTTTCCTGGTTCGAGCACTAGACAGTGGTTGGATTCTAATCTGATCGCATGTTTGGACTCCTTGCATTTTGCCACGCAGTTTTGAGCTTTCAGTTGCTCGATTTGGTTGAGAATTCAGAAAGTTAGCCCCATCCGAAGTTCGGGTGGTAGGTGGGTAGAATCTGGGTTCCGTCCTTGGTGACGGATTAATTCCACCACCAGTGATCCGAGTTCGACCTCAATGAGCTCCAAGGGCTCATGGGCCATGAACAAAAGGGATTTGGATGGTCCTCTGGACCAGGGCGAGCCTCCCCCCACGTTGGGATGACAGGAAGGGCGCTTTGACAGGCCACCGTCGAAGCGCCTCCCGTCACTCCCGTTTGTGGGTATGGTGGGCGGCTCGGCTCCACCATGGGTTACTCTAATGGCCGTAGCAGGGGCTCTACTGCTCCGTTTTGGGCTTGCTTGGATGCATTGGAAAGCTTAGAACACAGGCTACATGAATTGGATGTAATCTAACCGAAAAAACTAACCATTAATGATTTCCAGAATTTCTCAGTTTCCGCAATGTTTCTGCATTCTGCCAGAATTTTGCTCCCTTGGTGTTGTGGCAACCCAAAGCACACACCTCCCTCCGAAGTCTCTTTGCAGTAAGAAGTCATGCACACTCAGGTGGTTCAGGGCACGCCAGGACACCATTCTTGACACAGCTTGCACCCCTGCATGAGTCAATTTTGCTATGGAATTCCTGTCGGATAGGTAGACAAGGTAGATGAACTGCCATGTTTATGTAGCAGCCCGGCGAATCCATCCTCAGCACTTTTGCCATAAGTTTGATGCTAACAAGAAGATTGTTGAGGTGTAGAATCAATTTTTTGATGCACTTGTGCCTGAAAGTGAGGAGGTGGTGTTGGAGGAGCAGCTGGAGGCGTTTTCAAATGGTTGTGTGGGGGTGGACAAGGACCCGGACTGGCAGAGGGATGTGGAAAGGGCAAAGCAGGCAGTGGCGAATGTGGTAACTGGCGAGGTGGCGGCATACCGCTGGCATGCACAGCACTTGTCACGGATTTCTTCACTCTGCAGCTTGGCCATGCGCATTCTGGCTCAGCCGTGACCTTCATAAGAGAATGAGCGTTTTTCTAGCAAGCATGAGCTCATCGAGACAGCACGCAGAAACGGGCTCAACACTTCAACGCGAGGCTGCCACGGCTATATGGCAAGGTGAAAGGACCAAATCTGGAAGGTCTGGTCAAGGGCTTTGTTGGAAAGGAAGAGGCTGAAAGTGGGAGCAAAGTGGATGGGGAGATGGAGGCACGAGATGAAGAAGATGTTTGGGACCTTGAGATTGCAGGGGCACATGATAGTGCAGGTGAGCTGGTGACGGCAGCAGGGGCAGGAACCAATGATGCTGCATGCGATGATGGGGAGGATTCAGGGATTGAGGGTGGCGATGCATCTGACATGGACGAGGATGAGCTAGATGAGGAGATGGAAGTGCTTAGTGAAGGTGAAAGTGAGGATGGTGGGGATGGTGGAAATGACGAGGTGGAACTCCACCCATAGAGGAGGTTGCTGGTATTCTACGATGGGGTATGAGGAAGCGCAAGGACTTGGATGCACTACTTGCAGAAGGTTTGAGTGGTGCAGTAGAAGCTGCTTTTCATGTTTCTACAACAGGTACACGTGTTGTTGTTGCTGCAACAGCACGCTCACGGGATGCACATCACCCAGAAGCAGGTGCACTTCCTCAAGCTACTACAACATGCTCACTTACATCTACAGCAGCAGTTGATTCAGCAACAGCACCTGCTAATGCTGCTGCCACAAGCCTAGCAGCTTCTCCAAGTTGCAGCAGGAAGGCACGCCTTGGCTAGAGCTTGTGCACCAAAATCTGTTCGGTCAGGTTTTCTTCATTCAACTTATGTGACTCAAACACAGTGCTCATCTTCACTTGTCACACTGCCCATGGTGTAACCTGTACAGTAGATAAAGTTTCCTTGCCAGATCCACGTTCTACTTGTATCTTTTGTCTCTTCCCACCTCAGTGATTTATTATGTTAGCATCGTGGCGAAATGCACAACATGAAGTAATGTAGTGTACTGCAGAATAAACAAATGTTAGCAAAGTGGTAAACTGCAAAACACCTGGATTCACTGAAATTATAACTTTTGGTAGAAATTCCTCATTTTCAGTCTTTCCACAATGATGCCTTGCCTGCCCCTGTGATTTCTGGCCAAAATGACACGACCGATTTCCGAATTGGCTCAGCAATGGATGACTTTTGACTTGAGACTTCCGACTTAGGCACCGACTTAGACTTGAAAAAGGCAACATGGTCACGTGCAATAAATACCTTAGGAAAAAATGTTTTGGGACCACTTGGCCGTGAAAACACACTCGTACATCCCTAAGTACAAAGTGCCAGCAGTTGATGAAGCTCCACAATCATGCAAGTTAGAGGATCTGGATCACTGCTACTACCTGGTAAAGCGGCGATGTGTAGCAGATGTACTCTGGTGAGACATAGATGGGTCACGACACTAGTGTGCCACGTATGATTCATGGCCAACCAAGGGGTTACTCGCACTCCGTGTAGCAATGAGCGCCTCCAAATTTGTAATAGTGGAAAGAACATTCTACGCCACCACTCGTCGGCTGCTGCTACTACTGTTGCCGTCCATTGCAATATTTCTATTTTCCCTCCTTCCCCTGTGCAGTTAAAACACCATAAGTCTGTCCACATGAGATAGAGGAGGAGGAAGTGGTGGAGGTAGAACAGGAAAACTGGGACAAGGGCATAGCATCAGTTGCTATCACTGCTGCATCAAGTAGACTGTGTTGATGGGTGATAGAAGCCTCATGAGCCGATGTCGACCAAAGAAAGAAGCTATGAGTCCAAGGAAGCAGCTGCAGTAACTCAGATAACTCAGAGAGGGCCACACAGTCGAAGCATGCAAAGATCTTCATGTGGTCAAGATGTACCCCCATCATGATGGTGCTGAGTGCCCATAGTTGCATCTCGCCAACAGTCCCAAGGCGCGTGTAAAGGCACATGGCACACCTCTATTAGTCTGGTGCAAGCTCTGTGGGACCCTGGTGGAAGGATTGGGACTCACACAGTCGAGTTGTCCTCATGGCATGGGTCTCTGCAGCAAGGAATACCACGGCCATCTCCTAGCCCTGGAGCAAGTCTGCTCCAGTCCCAGTCCCGGCCGCACCCATGAAGGGGCGGCAGTCAACCACAGTCTCCCACTGCATGGCTTAGAGTAGAACATGCATTGCTCTCACTAATTGGACCTGGTGAGTGTCCCGGGTCTGGTACTGGCTGTGGTAGTGGGGCCAGACGCTTTCGCTATCGTAAAGAGGCGGTAGTGTCTCAAATTCCTTCGGTCGCCGCTCCGTGGGAGGGGTCATGCAAGCTCAGGGAATGGTTGGCAAGGTACAAGGAGAAAATCAGTGAGAGAAACTCCACCAAAAGTGAACACTGCTAAACGGCCTGGCTAATCCAAAGGTAAAAAGGTGGCTGGTATGCTGAGCACGGTGTACATCACCAGCTTTGTTCTACTAGGTGGCTTGTAGAACGGTGTGTCTGAGAGTTAGGTCTGCACCATTGAGGATGTGGCCAGTGCCATGGGGTCTGGATATGGTGTTTCAGATTCCTTTGCATTTAAGGGTTTCTCCTACACGACTTTGGTCTGGAACTGCCTGCCTCATGGTCCCCTTCGGGACCATGTCATGTCGTACGAGGTGTGGTTTGGCCATTGTGCCAATCTCCATCTTGCTCATGTTAGTGGATCCCTCGCTTGTGTCTAGTACACTAAGAACCAGTAAGGTTCCAAGGTCTCACCGCAGGGTCAGATGTGTGCCTTCCTTAACAATTCCTCCACTGTTAAAGGTCTACTACTTTTGGGACACTACTCACCATCGCATTGTTGAGTCTCAAGACACTCTCTTCCTTGAGGCTCTCAACTACCACAACTTGTCCAACATTCTTTCCTTGACCGCTAACCACGTTCCCAGCTGAGTGGCTTCCTGAAGGATGGGGGAGTCTAGTCCTATGGATGGGTCTATCAAGGCCTCCTCACTTGTGGTCTACTCTCTGGCTGCCGACCATCCAACCATCTTGGCTGTGGGTCAAGTAGCCACATCGGTTCCCTCCGGCACATCTGGTCCCATGTGAGTCCCCTCTGGCACACTTGATCTTGTGCTAGTGTTATTCTCCTCCACCACACTCGATCCCATGCAGCATCAGTCCCACCTGGCACACGTGATCATGTGCCAGCGTCAGTTACTACTGGCGCACCTCATCTCGCGCTAGTGGTAGCATCTCTAGTCAGACCTACTCCTGTGCCTACACCTGCTTCCCCTGTGTAGAAACTAGTACCTCTACATGCTTCTCCTGCACCCTCTTCTGTTCCATGTGAGTCCATAGCCCTTACGGCTCTGGCCCAACAACCTGTTCTGTAGCCCAAGGTAAGCACCTCAGCATCAGAGTACTTCCACGAGCCCGGTGGTCATCTCTGACCACTGGCCTCTAGGGCTCAGCAGACTGCTATCCCAATGCGTAGACGCTCAACTCATAGTGTTTAGGATGGCACAAAGGCCCTTGGCCTGAGTATCCAGGCAGGCTATAGTGAGGTGTATCCTGCATGCCCTGTTGACCACCAAATAGTCTCCCGTGAGTTCTCGGTCGTTTGCAATTCCATAGCTGATATTTTTGTGGTTAGACGGAGACCAGAGGTGAGTGTTTTGGCAACCCATAGATCTCCCTCGACGGGCTAGATACAGGCACATTGAAGGAGGAACTCTTGACTGACGATGCACAGCCGTGGCGTGCAGTTTGTGAGGATGAGCTGAGAGCCAACCATGAGCATGGTATTCATGAGATTTTTTACCTCCCCTTTGGGCAAAAGGCTATGTTGGCAAAGTGGGTCTTTCACTAGACGGTGAAGCCTTATAGCACACGGGATCGCTACAAGGCCCACTTTAATTGAAAAGGGGTTCTTACAGGTTAGGGGTGTGGATTTCACTGACTCGTTTGCACCCATTGGCCGTAGGACCACCGCTTGTGTCATCTTTGGGGTTGTATCTCACCATGAATATGACCTACAGTAAATGGATGTGAACAATGGGTTCCTCCATAGAAATCTAGAGGAGGAGATTTACATGGTCCAGCCACCATGGTTTGAGGTCAGTGACAAGGGCGAGCGCTTGAGCAAGGCCTTTTATGGCTGGAAGCAGTCACCCCAATGCTGGAACCAAGAGATCACTATCATACAGACACGTGCCAGGTATATGCAGAGTTACACCAACCCCCCTCTTTTCTAGAAGTATAGCAGAGAGCTTCACCGCCATCTTGCTCTATGTGGATGGCCTTCTCGTTGCACCTTGAGGTTCCTCCTACACATCCATTGCAGCTTACGATATGCGAAATGGTTGACTGTGGAGCAAGCTATATGCAGATTTGTGAGGCTAGATCCCAAAAAAGGGGACAAGTCCTGCAATAACAAGCAGCCCTACTCTTACGGGTGGAAGTTTGCTACTTGAGCTGCACCCGTCGGCCGGCAAGCATGGTTCACCGGCAAGTCAACCACACCGAGGCAAAAAAAAAAGAAACCCGGGAACCTCCAGAATTTATGCGTGAGTGCTTGCGCTGTCCCCGGTTGTCTTGACGTATGTCACTTGAGAAGTGACCTGCTTTTTTTCCTCCCACACGAGCACTTTCAGGTCACAAGCGGGCTTGAAAATACAAAGACCCAAACTATGTCACTTCTAACTAGGAGAAAGAGCTAGGTTTTGTATTGAAGGCTGAACATGAGTAGATGCCGTTGAGCCCTGGCAATGTGGGAGATGGACCATACAGGGAGGATGGAGGCGACAACTCATGAGAAGCTTGACTCTCACATGTCGTCGCGGTGCGGCGCCTCCTCTCCCTGCACCTGCATGCCCTACGCACTCTTGACCAAACACGAGAAGGGACATGTGTACAGTGAGGGATTAACATGCCCCTTTGGACGGGAGTGCGGGGGGCATGCAGCAAAGATGTTTATGCTGGAGGAAGAGGGAGGAAAATGGTAGAGCCTTGGTGGGGGTTTCGGCCAGCTATTCCTTCCCACTGATCGAACACACTTCCACAGTCCTAGCTTCTGCTGCCTCTCAAACAAAGTGATGTTCCAAGCTGATTTTTTTTTCATGGATGCGAGGCACCATCATTTTTTCAATGTGGCATTCCGTTCAGCTGTCGTTATGTATGGATACAGCCGTGTGTTCACATCCAATTCATCAAGCAAACATGCAATCCAGATGCCCTCACATGTTGCCTCACCCGATTCCATGTACTCTGCCTCTACCACACTGTGTACCACACATGACTATTTGGCATTAAGCCAAGACACAACACTCCCCCATAAACGAGACACATAACCAACCCAACTCCAAGCAACATGTTCAGGTGCATAGTCACTGTCACAGTACCCTTCCAGAATTGGACCTGCGCCAGGAGCAAACACAAGACAAAGGGCAGCAGTGTCCACCATACAACGCAACAGCTTCAGCAGGGCTTTCTGGTACATGCTGCATTTTGCGTTGTTTCTGGCTGAACTGGGCAAGCATGTTGACTGTGCAAGCCATGTTGAGACATCTTGTGGAGGCAAGGTATGAGAGGCTACCTGTGATTTGTGTTTTGAGTGTTGGGTCTGTGTCAGGGCCGTAGTCTTTGGTGCGTACATCCAACAGGTCTACATAGACATCAAGGCTCATGGACGTGTGCTAGTGTGAGAGGTGTTATGACAGGTGCTGAAAGCATTCACTGAGACGAGTGATGAATCGGCCTTGGTGGAGGGTCAGATTCCTTGTTTTGCGGTCCTGTGTAATTGTTAATCTCTCACTGCACATATGTCTCTCTTGTGGTGGCCGTGAGTGCGCAGGGCGATCTAGCACAGAGAGTAGAGGTGACACACCGTAAAGCTCCATGAGTCATGTACACATCCACACTACCATGGATGGCCTTTGTACTGAGACAGAGAACAAACCACTTACGAAGTGACCTAGGCAGGGTGCGAGGGGTTACTCCGCGTACCCAGGGTGATGCTTTAGGTGCTCGAGGGATTTTACCCTTGAGCTAGGTTTGCTCACCGGTGAGCCTCGCTCGCCGGCAGATGGGTGAGGCTCGACTAGCAAGCTTGCCCAATTGCATTTTTTCCCATGGGCCACCAGCCTAGTTTCCAACCTAGCATGTACCATACTCAACCAAACGAGACGCCGTAAGCTGCAATAGATTTATAGCAGCTATCACATTGTATCAGAGCAAATTTTGGGACCTAGGGATTGAGTGTTGAGTCGGCGATGAGCAAAACTGGGGGTGCCCAAGTGACGCGCGGAAGTGGATCCACGCGGCTGCCACGAGAGCAGGCCGCGAAGGGGTCTAGGAACGTCAAAACCCTCCCCCAGGCCACACTCAAAGGGCAGCAGGTGGCAGAAGGAGGGGAGAGGTACGGAAGCGTTGTAGAGCACCGGTAGGAGGAACCGAAGTGTCCTCAATCCCTCACCAGGGGTATCAGCAGGGCCTCTCGGCCCTGTTTGTGGTCTTGCAAGCTAGAAACAACCTGGAAAAAGTCCTGACATCAAGCAAAGGCAGATCCCTTGAACTTAGGGCTCGCAGCAGATAACTAAGCCCAAAGTGGGCACGGCAAATTGCTGCCAAAGTTTTCTTCGACAGCAACACACGGGCGTCAGATCCCTCACGGGCATACTAGCCCTCCAGCAGTCCTAGCAGTGCCATGAGTCAAGCAGAATCCATGCCGAGTGGAGCTGGCGACAATGCCAACCATGGCTCAGGTGCCGGCACTGGTGCAGGAACTGGCACCACTATCACAGGTCTTCCTTCACAAGGACCTGACGCCATCTTAGCTTGGAGCACGTGACTTTTTATCGTGGAAGGATGTGTTTCTCTTGTGGGAGGCGGAGCACGGTCTGGAGGAATTTTACCTTGCTCCCCCGCCCGATGGTACGTGTGCTCCTCAGAGCGTTTAACGCTCTGGTTTGTGCACTCCCAGAGGAACAGCAGTACGCTGTCCGGCACTTTCGCTTTGGAGGCAAAGGGGAGGATCCCAACAATCCGTGCAGTGGGGACCCACGGCCGCATGAGGCGTGGCAGCACTTGAGCATGCACAAGGAGGAGTAGGGAATGGCGCTTTTCATCACTTTGTGCAATAGGCTGTGCAACCTGCGTCCGAAGCCAGGCGCCCCTATAGCTAAGTGTTGGGATGAAGCGATGGACCTTTGTCGACGTAAACTTGGCCTTGGTGCTACGTGTACCATCCAGGAGTGGTTGAAGAGCCAAGGAACTTTGAGGACATCCTACGATAGGAAACACCTGAGGATGTAGCTGTAGCTGCTAGTGATTTGTGCACCAGGGAACAGGTACCTGACTCTCCACACATCCTCATGCAGGGGGAGGAAGAGGTAGGAGAGGTCAAGGAGGCAGGGGGCGAGGTCGTGGTTGTGGTGTGGACAACCGCACCTGCAGCTTCTGTGGACAGCCAAGCCACTACTGGAGAGTGTGCCCGGCACTACAGCGCATCATGACGCCGCAGTCACAGCAGACACGCCCAGCACAGTTTCTGGCAGCCGGCACAGGATCAGGTCAGCACCTGCATGCTCCTGCCTGGACAACACAGGCCATGCCCGAACCACGGACTCCTGCACCCTTTGGGGCAGCCACTTTTAGCTAGCCATAGTTGCAGCAGCTTATGCACCCACCAGCGCCGGCCACGTTTGCACCTCCAATGTACCAGGGATCCTTCTACGGGCCACCCAACCTGACTGTGCTGGGACCACACCAGAGTGGGCACAGCGTATCTACACCGAGACACCTGAGTGGCAGCATCGAGTTGCACCACAGCCCGGAGCTGTTTGGATGGCACCCATGGTGTTGCAGCCACCTGAGCCGACCGCTACATAACAGTCACCAGGTCAAAGGTTGGGGGGCACGCATCTCACCACAACGCACGCATTGCCAATGCGTGAGTGGCTGTTTGGCACCACAGCATCGCATCACACACCTCCGCATCACCAGTTCTTCGCTGCACTACACATCACGCGTGATATCAAGGGAGTGAAAATGGGCTCAGGGGAGGTGCTGGTGGTTGAGGGTGTGGATACTGTGCCTCTCCAGGCTCCAGGTGGGGTGTTTTGGCTGGCTGGGTTCTTGTTTGTGCCGCATCTGAAATTCAACCTGCTGTCGGGGGGAAACTAGACCAGCAAGCCAATGTTTCTGCACTTACACAAAGGCTTAATTGCATGCTCTTTGATGCGTGTGGTGCCATGCTAGCTAATGGGACATTGCAAATGACATGTTGTACAAACTCACCGTGTTCCCCTTTGTCCCCTTGTCCTGAACAGCATGTTGTCACAAGAACTGATGCTATGCATACAGATCTCATCCATCGTCGCCTTGCACACATAAACACAGAATCAGTCAGTGAGTTCCTGAGACACACCCCAGAAAACGGCCTACTGCCAAGCGTCTGCCCACATGGGCTCAAGGCAGACACCTGTCTGGAGTGCCACGAAGGGAAAGCACACAGAAAACATTTCCCAGTTCAGATAGTGCAGCCAACCAACCACTGGCATTGGTACATCCAGACCTGAATAGGCTAATTCCAGTACCATCAGTCAAGTATGGGTCCTTGTATGTCTGAACCCTCACCAATGACCACAGTCGTTTTTGTTGGGCGTTTCTGCTGACAACCAAGGCACACGCACAGCAAGCGATTACTGAGTTGATACCCCTGGCTGAACGACAGACTGGTTGTTCACTGTTGAAACTGAGAACGAACAGAGGAGAGGAGTTCTTGCGGGTACTGAATGCAGAATTCAGAGCAAAAGGCATCGAGCACGAGACGAAAGCTCCCTACATGCCACAGAAAAGTGGAACTGCTGAATGGTAGCACATGACCTTGGGTGATGCACTACGCACACTAGTCACTGAGTCAGGACTGTCCTTTAGGTTTTGGGAAGAGGCTGTGCAGTATGTCACATGGGTGTGGAACCGCATTCCCCTAGGGCTGCTGTCCAAGTCTGTCATGCCGTGGGAGCGGTGGTTCAAGGAAAAAGCAGACCTGCGCCTTACGTAGGTGTGGGGTACCATGGCATGTGCCTAGTTTACACCACAACGCGAGCACAACCTGAGTCCACGTGGTTGATGGTGTATGTTTGTTGGGGTCTCTCATGCCTCCAAGGCATGGCTGTTCTGGAACCCCTCGAACCACCATTGTCTAGAAAGTCAAGATGCATCCTTTCTGGAGCACATGCCTTACATGTAGTTCCATATACTTCATCATGTCCCCTCTCTGCCCCCAGCCAAACACTACCCAGAGTATGTGAGTGTACCTGCTTCTGTGCCTAATCATGCACATGAGGCGAGCCCGATGGATTGCCCAGTATAGGCTGATGTTGCCGCCACTCGGGTACCAAAGGACCTACTCTCCTCTGTAGATCTTTCCAACATGGACTCCAGCGCCACTCAGGCAGCCCCAGGCCTCACGCCCATGGCTCCTTAGGGCGCGACAGAACAAACCAAAGTACCATCACCGAAACTGGTTCGATGACCTCCACGTGATCGGCCCAGAGTCGACTACACGCAGTTCTATCACACGGTTGGTCCTGTAGCACTGAACCATAGTGACCAAACCACTGACTCTTACGCAAGCAAGGGGGCATCCTGATGCCGCTGAATGGGAGAAGCCAATGGTGGCTGAACTTAACGCATTACTCAAAAATGGGGTGTACGACTTGGTGCCACTGCCCCGAGGGTACAAGGCCATCGATGTCAAGTGAGTGTTCAAGTGAAACCCTAAACATGAAAGGTCTAAAAGAGAAATACAAGGCACGCCTGGTGGCAAAGGGGCTTCACCAGATCCCAGGGCAGGAATTTATGGACACCTATGCTCCAGTGGAAAAGAATGGGACCAGTCGTGCCTTGTTTGCAGTGGAAGAACATGAGGACTGGGACATTCATCAAATGGATATCAAAAACGCCTTTCTGAATGGGCCCCTAGAGAGAGGAATTGAATGTCAAGCAACCTGAAGGCTTTAGAGATGGTACAGACCGGATACGGCTATTGCTCAAGGCCCTGTATGAACTAAAGCAAGCACCTCGGTGCTGGAACAGAGAGATCCAACACACTCTTAAATGTGGTGGGCTCATTCAGAGTATGTGTGATCCCTCTCTGTTCTTGTGCTGGGACTGGGGTGTTCCAGTTGCCTTGCTTGTGCATGTGGATGATTTTTTTATCTTGTCTCCCTCTCTAGCCCTCATTGCACAAACCACAGCACTGCTCATAACGCACTACAAAGTGACGGACCTGGGTGAAGCAAGGCGGATTCATCGTCCACCTCACTGCACGCTTCCAGCACTTGGTCCATCACCTCCCGCCACAGCATACACCCATGAGCCCAGATGTGTAAGTACACTTGCTGAATGCGCGTACCACAGACTATGGTCTTGACACAGACGCAACACTGTACAGACAGATTACCGGCAGTGTCTCCTACCTTGCTTCAACCACATGACCTGACATTGCCAGTGCAGTCAATGTACTTGACCAGTTCGGTTAGCAGCCGTGCAGCACACGTCATGAAGCATTGCTCAAGCTGGTCCGTTATGTGCTAGATACCCCTGTGCTTTTTCTGGTCTTTTCCCCCACGGTAGACCCAATGTTGGATGGTTTCTGTGACAGTGATTATGCTCGCGATCGTGCCGCTTGCAGTCATGGTGCTTTTTTTCTTTTCCAGGTGTGGGGAACTACTATATCATGTCATAGCGCCAAACAATCATGTATAGCTCACAGTGTGGCCGAAGCAGAATACATGGCTCTGGGTGAAGCAGCATGTGAATGGATCTGGCTTGCATGACTGGTTGAAGGGTTGGGGTTGCATACAGCCGCAGTGCAACTATACAGTGACAGCTCTGCCGCATGCTGCATCAAATCCATTGATGGTGTCTGTCATCCATGCACAAAGCATTTTAGTGTAGAACAACATTTTTTTTCCATGAAGCAGTGGAAGCCAGGGCTGTGGAAGTATGCCCCATCAGTGGGAAGGTACAACTGGTAGACTTCCTCACAAAACGTTCTCCCTTATTGCTCACTTGTGCTCCAACTCCAACAGCTCGGTTGTATGCCTGCCGCACCTGTGTCCAAGGGGGCGTGTTAATCTCTCGCTATACATATGCCTCTCTTGTGGTGGCCGTGAGTGCGCAGGACGAGCTGGTGCAGAGAGTGGAAGCGACACACCATGAAGCTCCATATGTCACGTGCACGTCCACGATTCCATGGATGGTTGCCTCCAGCCTTCTCGCATGGTCCATCTAATAGTTCTCCCATGACCAGATGCTTCGATAACTTTCTGACATAGTATAGGTCAAGAATGAACCTCAAACTGAAGTTGTACTGAGACAGAGAATATGCCACTTGCGAAGTGGGTGTCCCCGGTGTGATGTTTTAGGTGCTCAAGGGATTTTGCCCTCGAGCTAGGTTTGCTCGCCGGCGAGCCTCGCTCACCGGTGGATGGGTGAGGCTTGACTAGCTAGCACTCACCCGCCATGACCTCTGTTGTTTGTCACTTGCACACTTGTACCTTTTTCCCATGGGCCACTGGCCTAGTTTCCAACTTAGCATGTGCCATACTCAACCAAATGAGACGTCGTTAGTTGCAACATATTCATAGCAGCTATCACATTAACGATCATGCCTAGGAGGTTTGTGCCTCACCTGAGTCTATCATTCTTAAGTGGGCAATGAGCAGTGCCTTGGCTTGTCCGATGAGCATGAGAGAGGGACACAAGATCAGCACATCATCCACATAGACCAGCAATGTAATAGGAATACCGTTGTCCCAGTGGAGGAATAGTGAGGGGTCCGAGAGACTCTGTGTGAACCCACCACTCTCTAAAGTATGGCACTTCTCTTTGTTCCAACACCGAGGTGCCTGTTTTATACCAAACAAGGCTTTGAACAGGATCCACGCCCTGACTGTTCCGTCCTGAAAACCTTCAGGTTGTTCGACGTACTCTTATTCTTCCAGTGGTCCGTTCAAGAATGCATTTTTGACATGCATCTGGTGAATGTACCAGTCCTTGCATGCAGCTACCACAAGCAAGGTACGACTGGTTCCGTACCTCCCCAAGGGTGTGTAAGTGTTTGCAAAGTCTGACCTTTGCATGAGATGAAAGTCTTTGGCCACAAGCCAAGCCTTATACGTTTCAATCAGTCCCTTGAGATTCGTTTTCAGTTTGAATACCCATTTCACATCCATGGCCTTGCAACTGGGTGGCAAAGGCACCAACTCTCAGACCTCATGCTCTGGAAATTTATTCAGTTCTGCAACCATGGCCTTTTCCCAGTCAGCAGCGTCTGGATGCCCCCTTGCCTCAGTAAGGGTCAGTGGTTCGGTTGCACTGCCATCCATTGCCGCAGTGCCCGCAATGTGATGGATTTTTTTGTTCTCAACTCTGGGCAGAGCGCACAGGGATCGTCGCACTGGGCCCGGCGTTGTTGTTTCTTCACTTTCTGTGTCATCAGGATGGGTCAGTGGCGTGAGGCCTGGATGTACCTTAGTTTCTCTAGACTATGTGCTGGCGAAGTCTCTGACTGATAACAAGTGTTCAGGAACTGGATTAGGAATTTTGTTTTCCCACGCTGACCGGGCCATCCAAACTGTGTCGTGGTGGGGATGGCATGAAGACAGGCACACTTACAAAATCTGGGTAGTTCTCTCGTGTGGACAAGGAGGGGGGATGACATAGTGTACGGAACACCTTGTCCAGCATGTGTTCCAAGAAAAATGGAACTCGACTCTCATCAAAGCAGTGATTTGTAGGGTCCCAAAACCCGCCATGCCTTAAAAGTGTAAGAGACCCCATTAAGGACGTACCACCGACGAAGTGGACTCAGTTTGTTCTCGTGTTGTGGTGGTGAAAACCAAACACAGACCATTGAGCCCTACACCGTGGCGGACCTCAGATCGGCCTTCTCTTTGAACCAACGCTCCCAGGGTGTGATTGACTTGGGCAGTGTACCTTGTGGGAAAGGGTTCCACACCCAGGTGATGTACTTCACAACCTCTTCCCAAAACCCGCAGGATAGGCCGGACTCAATCAGCAGCATGTGCAATGTATCACCAAGGGTTCTGTCCCACCGTTCTGCCACTCAATTATGTTGTGGAGTGTAGGGAGCTGTTGACTGATGTTCAACTCCTCTCAATTGTAGTTTCAACGTCAGTGTACCAAGGAACTCTCGTCCTCTGTCATTCTTTGCTTCAATAGTGAACAACCTGTCTATCTCTCAACCATAAATCCATTCAATGATTTTGTGCTGGGTATCTGCTTTGGTTTTAAGCAGTAAGGCCCTGGAAAAATGGATGTACTCATCAGTGAGGGTCAAGACACACATTTACACTTGTTGCTCTGATGGCACTGGCATCGGTCCTGCCAAATCCGCATATACCACGGCCAGTGGCCTTGTGGTGACAATGTCTGATCTGGGGAAGTTTTGCCGCTGTACCTTTCCTTCATGACACTCCAGACGTGTGCTGGCTTTGAGACCATGTGGACAGTCACTAGGGAGTAGACCGTGTGCTAGGTGTGTTTCAGTCTATCAGTGACTGTCTCTGTATTGATGTGTGCAAGGTAGCGATGGATGAGCTCTGTGTGTGTTGCATCAGTGCTTGTAACAATGTGCACTTGGAGGCAGATCAGTTGTGAGCGGAAAAAAGGGAACAGGATTAGCTTGTACAGCATGTCAACTTGCAGCAGCCCATCAGTCAGCAAAGCGCAAGTTGCGTCAAAGAGCATGCAGCTCTGTCTTTCTGTTTGGTCACATTGGCCTGTTGGTTTAACTTCCTCCTTGACAGCAGATTGACTTCCAGTCATGGCACATACAAGACATCAGTCAGCCAAGACTCCCTGGACAGCTATTGGGCCCACACCCTCAAACGACAGCACCTCCCCCGACCCGAACTTCACATCCTCAACATCATGCGTGGCATGCAGTGTGAAAAAAAAACTGGCGATGCGGCAACATGTGATGTGATCCAGTGATGTGATGTGGTGTCAAACAGCCAATCATGCATAGCCAATGCGTGCGACGTGGTGATGTGCATGTGCCTCAACCTCTGAACCAGCAGCTGTGGGGTGGCAGTCAGCTCAGGTGGGTGCAGCTACATGGGGGCACTCCACCCTGGTCCTCATGGAAGATCCAGTGGCTCCTGTGGCTAGATCATCTCAGTGTACACTTTCTACACCAACACTGGAATAGGGGCAGGTGCACTAACGCATGAAGTCAGGAAACCAACCCCTTGATACAGAGGTGGAGATGGAGCTGGCGCTGGTGGATACATGGACGGTTGCAGCTATGGTGGACCAAATGTTGCCGTCCCCAAGGGTGTCGGCACACAAGGTCCTGCCACAGCCTGAGTCGTCCATGCAGGATGACGTAGATGCTGGCCAGAATGAGAAAATGGCATTAGTGGCTGCTCTACTGCTAGGAATGTCTGCTGCGTCGTGCGAGTCATGATGCACTGAAGGACTGGACATGATCTGCAGTAGTCTCCTTGCTTTCCACGATAACTGCAGGCCCGGTTCCTCACTCCCTGTCCATGGCCTCACCCCCTTCCTCCTTGGCCACCCCTGCCTCCTCTGCCTCCCTGGCCTCCCCCGCCTCCTCCACTCAGATGGTGATGGGGAGACAGAGAGGGACCTCCCCCCCTGGTGCAAAAGGGAACTCGTAGCGCAGGATATCTTCATACTTGCGCAGCTTCTCAAACACCTCAGCATAGTCGGTGCTTTCAACCATCGTAGAAGACCTCGGCAAAAGTCTTTGTATGCCTCTTTGAGATGTAGAAGCACCGGGTCCAGCCACTCTAGCATGGTGCATGAGTCGGCGAGGCCCAGGATGCATTGACGAAGATCCATGGTGGCATCCCAGTATTTAGCGATGGGGCCACCCGGCTTTGGGAAAAGATTGCGGAGTTTTTCCTGAAGGGAAGTAACAAAACCCATCCCCTGCTCAACGTTGTAATGATTCTCAGGGTCCTTCCCTTTGCCTCGAAATCAGAAGTGTAAAATGGCATGGTCCTCTTGGAGAAGGCAGAGTANACTCTAGCATGGTGCATGAGTCGGCGAGGCCCAGGATGCATTGACGAAGATCCATGGTGGCATCCCAGTATTTAGCGATGGGGCCACCCGGCTTTGGGAAAAGATTGCGGAGTTTTTCCTGAAGGGAAGTAACAAAACCCATCCCCTGCTCAACGTTGTAATGATTCTCAGGGTCCTTCCCTTTGCCTCGAAATCAGAAGTGTAAAATGGCATGGTCCTCTTGGAGAAGGCAGAGTAAGGCATTGAATGCTCAGAAAAGCACTCACGCGTCCGTTCCATTGGACGGTGCGGCAAGGTAGTAATTCTCAAGGCCGTGCTCTGCCGCCCATGACAAGAAGATGTCTTTCCATGCTAAAACATCACGCGTGCCATGTAGCGGCGGCGTAAGGTCCTTGTGAGAAAGCACCTTGCTTTGCTCATCCTAAATAAATATAGTGGAAGTGGCACCGGCACCAGTGCCAGTCCTAGCACTAAGGCAGAAATTCACGACTGGCTCTCCAGTCGTGGATGCCGCTTGGTTCATTGCTTCCTTTAGGCCAAGAAGGGCCTAAAGGGATTGTATAGGATTTGATGCCCGCTCACAGCTGCCGATCAAAACTTTGGCAGCAAATTTTCCGGCTCAATTTGAGCCCGAATTTCTGTCCCAAGCCTAAATCTCAATGGTAACACCGTTCCTGATGGATGGGGCTCTTGTGAGGTCATCTGCGACCTGCACAGCAGTATTCTTCTAGGTCAAGAGACCCCGTGGTGATCCCTACAGAGGTGGGAACAACACTTTGGTGTTCCCTCTCCTTGTTGCCTTCTTGCAAGCCTCTCTCCTCCTTGTGTCGCTTCCAATCTGTGCTCACAGCCTAGGGGAGCCCTGTGGCTTGCTTCTGGTCAGCTTTTATTGCCTTTGTTGATTTCCTAGCCTGCTATTACGGATGCCGTGCTCATCTAATTCCATGCGCCACTTGGCCTTCCATGTTTTTTCTCGGTGCCGCCACTATACGCCTCTCTTAGACTCCGTTCATGGATCCGATACAATGAGGTTCCTCCTACGCCTCCATTGCAACTTGTGGTTTGCAAAATGGTTGAGTTTAAAGCAAGGTACATGCAGATATGTGTGGCGGGATCCAGAGAAAAGGACAGTGACAAGCAACCCTACTCTTACAGGTTGAAGCTCACACCTCCAGCTCTAGCCATCAGCCAGCAAGCGGGGTTCACCAGCAAATCAACCACATTGGGGCGGAAAACCCCCTGAATCCCCAAAAGGTGCACGTGAGTGTTCGCACTGTCCGGGGTTGTCTTGACCTATGCCACTTGAGAGGTAACCTACTCCGTCTGTCCAAACGAGCACATTCAGGTCACAAGTGGGTTTGATAATACTAAGAGGAAACCTATGTCATTTTTGTATAGGAGATTGGTCTACATTTTTTACTGAAGGTTAAGCATGAGTAGATGACGTTAGTCCTGGAAATGAAGGAGATGGGCCATGCAGGCAAGATGGAGGCAACCACTGATGAGAAGCTTGAGATTCGCATCTCATCATGGTGTGTCGCCTCCACTCTCTATGCCTGCATGTCCTGCGCACTCACCACCAAACATGAGGATGAATATGTGCAGTGAGGGATAACACGTCTCCTTCCATGGATGTCGTGAAGGAAGCCAAGGCAATCCTTCAGGCTATGTGCAAGATGAAGGACCTTTGCCTTGCAGTTGTGTTTCTCGGTGTGGAGTTGGTACGTGATTGTCAGTGGCAGCCACTCTAGCACAACTCAAGGAGGAAGTGGACATGACCCTGTACTTGCACCTCATTTGCTCTCTGATGTTCATGGCCACTACCGCATGACCCGACACTGCCTTCATCGTCCATATCCTTGCATAGTCCTCGCAGTGTCCTCGGGCAAGAGTCCTTCACGCGACTGTGCGAACAGTGCAGTACGTGGTTTTCACATCATACCTCGGACTCTGCTTTCTACAATAGTCAACGACCACATACACATAGTGCTCTCATGGGCGCAGACGGACAAGCTATGTGTTTCTACAGGACAAAACTGCTTTGTTGTGATGCGGTGTAGCGGAAAACATGACTGATTGCACGGAGCTCATGATAGGCTGTGTATGTTACCCTTGGGGCTAGGGCTGCACAGGTGGTGTGGTGTCAGCGTTTGTTTCATCACTTGTTTCATTCTCTACCTTGCACCATTCTACAATGACAACCAGGCTACTCTTGCCATTGCAAAGAAATCTGGTGTGTTTCATGCACACGCAAAGCATACTGTTGTTTAGGATCACTTTGTGCATGCTCTTGAAGAGCGAAAAGTGATCTCATTCATCTGGGCCGGTATGGACATGCAACGGGTTGACTTCCTCATCAAGGCAGCTACATTCGGTCGGGCTTTGGCCCTTGTCTGAGAGTGGCTGAGAGTGGGGTGAGTCGGCATGGAGTATTGAGCATCTTGTTACGCACATGAGTCGGTTGTACACGTGTATGGATATGCGTACCATCGAATCATGTGGGGGTGTTGTGATGTCAGTCGTCCCCGTCTATTTTTATAGCTTATTGTGACCACTCAGCCGTGTCCATACTCATGCAAATCCCTCATGCTGACCCAGTTGGGGCCGGAGCACTGACGGATGGCGGCTCCACCCACCAGCTGCTACCAGACAATTGCCATGGCATCATGTGTGCTTCCTACGGTGCTCTACAATTTCTCTACAGTCGCTAGAGTTTTCTCAATGAACTAGCTCTTGAGCCTGCACTGCATGTTTTGCATTGTATGATCAGTGGGATACTCGTGTGTGTTACAAGTCGTAAGGTCAGGCTCAAGATTTCACATGTCTAGGTTCAGATGGTGTTTGTTTGAATACTCGTGCACGGATTTATGGCCAAAACATTGGTTTTGATGGGTTTTAAGACAAACAAACACTGCAGTTTGCATCACTTGTCGCGTGCCGCTGCAGGTATTTACATTGTGTGCTTGTCAGCTGTTGCTTCCCTCTTCATTAACAGGCTATTGGAGCTCATGAGACTTCGCACAAATCCCTAGCCCAACCCTTGCTGTTTGTTGCACATGCTTGCTTACCAGTGCGTCAACTAACTGGAGAGTGTTGCCACGTCAACGGCAGAAGGCAAGGAAGCTTCCTAGAACCTTCTCAGTTTCAGTATAAAGCAATGTAGTAACATGCAACTTGCAGTTGTAGCATGTTGCAAGCTGAGAGCACCCTCTTCGTTGTGTTCATAGTTTTTGATTCGTTTGGTTGTGTATAGTTTTGTGTGTGTTCAGTGTGTGGTGTGTTGTGATTTGTGACGTTCCTGTCGACCTGTACAGTTTACTGTGACCACTCGGCCATGTCCATGCTCGTGCGAATCCCTGATGCGGACCCAGGTGGCACCGGGGCGTCGTCTGGTAGTGGACTAACTGCTCGGAGCTGATCGACGGTCGCCCAGAGTCCTGGATGTTGTCTGGGACCTTCTGCACTTTTTCTGAAGCTTGTAGGATTTTATCGATGGACTGGTCATGGGCCCGATTTGCATGTTTTTGCATTGTGTGTCCACCGTTTGTTGCCGGATGCATGCATGTAACCGGCTTGAGATTCTGCACGTGTAGGTTCAGACGGCGTAGCGTTCTGAATTGTCTACGCTGAGTTACGGCCAAAACAGTGGTTTTGGGCCGGTTTTAGGGCAGATCTTCCACTGCCGCATGCGACACCCGCCGTGCGCCACGGCAGGTACTTATGACATGGACCTGTCATTCTTCATTTCTCTCTCCAAATGCTATTGAAGCATTTTGACACTTTACCTTGTGTCGCCTAGCCAGATCCTTGCCGTTGTGTGCACGACTTATGACTGTCGTCACCGTCAGACAAGGCACTGACGCCTAGTCAGTAGCAACATTGCTAGGAAGCTTCCATGCATCTTCCCATGGTATCACAGAAGCGAGACCCCTCTCACTGAGCTGCGCCACAGAGACGCAGCACCGGCAGCAGCAGTGAGAGTCACCGCCGCCTCTGTATCCTGGGACTCGTTGCAGCTGTTTTCAGCAACGACATCATCACGTAGTCCCCACCACCTCATCGGGTGAGCTACCACATTTACGAGCTCCAACAGCCAAGCCGAGAAGCAACAGCAGCAGCACTGGGTGGCAGCAGCAGCCGTCTCTGGCTGTCAGCCTGTACACCAAAAAGAAGGGAGTAGCACCTTGTAGCAGCAGCTTGCGGCGGCTGCTGCGAGCACTGGCAGTGCGCAACGGTGTCAGCAGCTCATAGCAGCACCGGCATCAGCAGCCACTACCAACAACAGCAACGCAGCAGCAACAGTGGAAGCAGCAGCAGCATAGCAACAACATTGCAGCTGCTGCAATGACACCAGTAACAGCAGCACCGCTACGCAGAAACTGTGCAGCACTACATAGGCCTGCGTGGCACTACACATGCTTGCATAGCCCCTGCGCAACCGCGAGCAGGGGGCGACGAGGTCACCTCCACCGGTCATGCGAATTTCGTGTAACCTTCAAAGAAAGGGAAAAAAAACCGTTGGCATAAAACATGCCCGTGTATAAAACAATAGTGTATTTTCCGCTAGCGTAAGAAAACACTGATTTCATCATCAGCTATGCTGACGTCAGCAAATTCGTGGTCAAAACGTCATTTTTCTGAATGCTTCAACTCCTTGAAAAGCGCTGTCGGTTTCTTAATCGGAACATTTTTTTTTGCGTTCAGCCCCATACTGAGCGCTGGCATGGCTCAGACTGGTGACAAGGACAAAGGACCACTTGATCCCTCCTCCTTCCCCTCAGGGGTCCGGAGGCCACGCTCGTAGGCTATTGAGGACCTGCGGAGTCAGCACAATGAGATACGTCGCCTACAGTAGCAGCAGACCGACGCCATCCGCACTCTCTCTAATCTTCTTTGGAGTCAGTCCACGGCCCCGTAGCAGACCTCCGGGGGGTTCGGCGGTGTCACACCTTCTACATAGTAGTCAACATCTACACCGAGGAGAGCGGCATGACAGGACCCCCCACTTCTTGATCATTTAGAGGGGGACCCTGACATGCCAAGCATGGAGGATGACAGTCCCTAGAGGGAGATTCACGTACTTCAGGAGCGTCTCTGCCAGCTGAAGACGCGTTCCGATTCCCTGTTCCCAGAGATCCGATCCTCGCGTGAGCCCTACCTCCGCGAATTTCCTCGTCCCGGTGTCTTTCCCATCCCTCATCTTTCCCATCCTGTGGTTGCTCTCCCTACGGAGCGGCAACCTAAGGACATCAAGACACCGCCCCCACGATGTCAGCGAGGACGGCTTTGACAGTAGGGAGACCCTCTTCCAGGTCTAGGCCACTTCAGAGGGGGTTTGGCCCTACTACCACAGTCAATACTAGGTTACGGACCGTGCTCAGGTACTGACAGTGGCTCGGGGGATGCACGGACTCCTTTACGCCATGCCTCGCGAGACTGTCGTGGACTTTTGCCCCTTCTTGGAGAGGTCGGCACAGGCACGAATGCTGACCCACGTCGGGGCAGGGGGCTGGCATTGTCCCTGCTTGCTGCAAAGACGCACTCCACCTGCGCGCCTCACATCCGTGCCTTCCACTCCCTTCGTCAGGTACCTGCCGAGCCCATAGCCGATTACTGGCGACGCGCCATGCGCATCTACATGTGTCTTGAAACCTCGGGAGGTACACAGCAGTGGACGCTTCCGACACTCATGATCGGAGTCCGTTTTGAGCATGCCGACATCTTCTCCGGGTTCAGCAACGCTACGCTAGAGCCCTTCTCTACCTCTCTTCAGCTTCTTCCTTGGGCGCATCAGTTTTTCCTCGAGGTGACTTGCGCCTGTGAGGCAGCCGTTGTCCATCAGAAGAGTTCACTTACTGCACCGGTGATCGCGTAACCACCGAAACCTCTCTCCCAATTACCTTCTCTACCCACTGGCATGCCCTCCTCTTCTCCTTCCGTCCCGGCTATCCCAACACAGATGTAGGGTGTGGCAGCACAGGGGAAGAAGGGAACAAATAAGCATGGCTCAGGCCAGCAGCAGTCACAACAGTAGTAGTCATCAGGTGGTATCAGTAGACGTACTGTTCACTGCTACAACTATGGAGGCTACACCGAGAGCCAGCAGCCGCTCGACTGGACACGGATCACTCGCGGTCTTTAGGTTGCACATGCACAACGGTCTGCGTTGAGCTGCACAGCATCTGGTCACGCGGCGACCACGGCCGCAGCAGTTCCCCTTCCTGACCATCGAGTAGCAGTTCCCCTTCCCGACCATCGAGCAGTGGAGACCCTCGTGAGCGCACCATCGTCGAGCTCCGTTAGCTCCTAGCGCTTCACTCTCAGGGAGGTGCGAGTGTGTCGTCACAGCCGGGTGGTTTACAGACTGTTTGTTTGTCTGTTCTCGTATCTTGTGATGACTCGTGATGGAGAGCACAGCTGGCATGTGATGATGATGGGCCTGACAATACAGATTGGATTTTTTAGTACTACATGTGTGCCCTTCGTCGTTCTCCCTCCTCTGTTACCGAGTGCCCATCTGCAGCCAGGTGTTCCATTGCCCGTTGCACAATGACATCCTTTTGTCGTGATTCAGGTGGTACTTGGATCATCGATTCTGGTGCCACTCACCACATCACCTATCGTCGTAGTGACTTTGTTGTCCTCGGTCCTATGGCGTCTGTTTGTTCCATTCGCACAGACTCTGGTCAGTCCTTGCCCATTCAAGGTGTTGGGGTTGTGGGCTTTGATGGTCCATATGGCCCCTTGTATCTTTCTGATGTACTTTTTGTGCCTGACCTTGAGCTCAGCCTGCTCTCTCTGCGTGCCTGCACTCTAATGGTACTCTCTGTGGAGCACTCTCTAGACTCCGCGACAGTGACTGGTCTTGATACTCGCATAGTTGTTCTTTGTGCCTCTGTTGTGGATGATTTGTATTGTGTTCCTCAGATCTCTTCTTCTCCTTGCTCCCCTTCCCCTCCTCCTTGTGTGTTAGTCACTGGTGTCCTGTCTGCTGAGCACAAGTGCCTATTGTATCGACGTCTATGTCATGTGGGCACCGACACTGTGGCGAAGCTCATTAGGACACAGCCCGCACTCGGTCTTGACGCGGCCTTTTTGAGAGGCCACCCAAGACCGATTGTCTATTTTGCAATGAGGGTAAGATGCATCGCTGCACCTACCCTGACTCCCGCTCTCGAGCCCTTCGTCCTCTTGAACTGATCCATTTGGACCTTCTTGATCCTCTCCCTGTCGAGTCTTTGTCCGATTGGGGCCGATACATTGTGACCCTCACCAATGACTTCACCCACATGCGGTGGTTCTACAGCCTGTGCGAGAAGAGTGATGCCGCTCTAGCGGTTTGTCTTTGGCTAGTGATGGTTGGGCGTCCGTCTCGCCACTCACTGCATACCTTCCGCTCAGACCGCGACAGCGAGTTTCTTGGTGAGATGGAAGGTTTCTTTGCCGAGCGCAGGGTATCTTGCCAAGTCTCTGCTCCTACAACTCCTCAGCAGAACGGTGTCTCTGAGCGATGGAACCGCACCATTGAGGATGCGATTCGTGCTATGCGGTCTGAGTGCTGTCTCTCGGAATCCTTCGCCTTTGAAGGATTCGCCTACATGATGTGGGTCTGGAACCTCCTCCCGCACGATCCTCTTCCGGACCACGTTACACCGTACGAGCTCTGGTTTGGCCACCGTGCCGATCTGTATCTTCCTTGTGTATGGGGCTTATTGGCTTTTGTGTGGTACACTGAGGATGAGCACGGGTCCAAGGTCTCTCCGTGAAGTCGTTTGTATGCTTTGTCGGTATCTCCCCACGGTCGAATGCCTCGCGCTTTGGGGATCCCACCCATCCTCGCATTGTTGAGTCCCACGACGTGCCCTTCTTTGATTCTCTCATCTACCGCAACCTGACCTCGATTGTGTCAATTTTTGTCACACACGTTCCTAATTGTGAGGTTTCTCGATGGATGGGGGAGTCAGAGCCTACAAGTACCTCTCGTCCTGCTGATGTGTCCGTTTGAGCCCCCTCCACCTCTTTGTCTCCGACTCTTGATAACCCGGCGATCATCGCTGTTGACCTAGAGACCTCTCCCGCCCAGCCTATCTCCTCTCCTTCACTCTTGCGCCCCACAGACACCAATGATGTTGTCCCTCTGTCCACCGGTACTCCTGTCTCTGTGGATGGTCCTACTGCCACACCCAGTTCTGTGTCTCCCATCACTTCACCAGCCTCTAATCCCACTGCATCACCTGCCCCTGTGCCTCAGTCCTCACTGGATGTGGTTGTGCCTGTCTCTGAGCCGGTGAGCCCTACGAGCCCAGGCTACTCGCGTGAGCCTGGTGGTCGTCTTTGACCATTGGGCTCGGGAGCCCAGCGAGTGTCAGGTCCCGCACCTAGGCGCTCCACTCGTAGCGTTGCAAGTGGCGATCCCGGCAGAAAGGCCCTCGGCCTGAGTGTCCGTACACATCACACAAAGGTACATCCAGCATGTCCTGTAGGGCACGATCTGTTCACTCAAGATTTTTGTACCGCTTGTGATGCAGCAGCTGACCTTGTGGTCTTTAGGCCCATTTCTGAGGCGTGTTTACTCGCCACTCAGAGCTCTCCCTCATTGGCGCCTGATCCGGGCACACTGAGGGACGCCCTCTCATCAGAGAGGGCGTACTGCCTGCGAGGATGAGCTTCGTGCCATCCGAGAGCACGGAGTTTACAAGGTAGTCCACCTTCCACCTGGGAGGAAGGCGATTTAGGTCAAGTGGCCCTTTCGCAAGAAGCTAAAGCCGGATGGCTCACTGGAATGCCACAAGGCTCGCTTGGCCGTCAAGGGGTACTCTCACATCGAGGGCGTTGATTACACTGACACATTTCCCCCTCTCGGCCGCATGACCTCAGCTCGCGCTTTGTTTGGTCTGGTGGCTCAGCATGACTGGGAACTACACCAAATGGATGTGAATAATGTGTTCCTCCATGGCTCTCTTGATGAGGAGATTTACATGGCCCAACCACCAGGCTTTGAGGACAATGACAAGGTCTGGCGCTTGCACAAGTCCTTGTACAGACTCAAGCAGTCTCCTTGGTACTGGACACAGGAGATTACATGCACTCTGACTCGTGCAGGATATGTACAGAGCAAGGCAGATCCCTCTCTCTTCATCCGACAAGCGCCTGAGTGGTTCACTGCCATCCTGGTCTACGTGGACGACCTCTTGATCGCGTCTCCCTCCATGGAGGCCTTGAAGGAGGCCAAGGCGGTGTTCCAGACTGCCTATAGGATGAAGGACCTTGGTCCTGCAACAGTGTTTCTTAGCATGGAGATCGTACGAGACCGCAGACGCCAGACGCTTCAGTTGTATCAAGCCCGATACGCACGCGTTGTGGGGGAGCGCTTCAGTGATCTCCTTGGCGCAGTGCCCACGGCCTCCACACCTCTCACATCGGACGGGCAGGATGCCGTGAAGGTGGACAATCCCACACAACTGGGGGAGACAGTGGATGTGACCTTGTACCTCTACATCATCGGATCTCTGATGTACCTGGCCACTACCAAAATCCCCTCCATCGCTTTTGCCCTCAATCTCCTTGCACAGTCTTTGTAGGCTCCACATGCTAGAGCCCTCCAAGCCGCTATGAGAGTGGTGTGGTACGTTGTTTCCATGCCGTACCGCGGACTCTGCTTTCGCCGGCAGTACTCGGTGGTTCTTGACGGCTACACCGACATCGACTGGGCCTGGAGCACAGATGGGCGCAGTCGCACCGATTACGTGTTCCTGCTCAGTGGTATCACAGTGTCCTGGTGCACTGGGAAGCAGGGTTGCATTGCACATAGCTCTTTGGAGGGAGAGTATGTTGCTCTAGGTGCAAGGGTTGTAGAGGCAGTGTGGTTGTAACGCCTGTTCCTTGAGTTGGGCCAGTCAGTGCCCGCTATTGTGCTTCGCTATGACAACCAGAGTGCTCTTGCCATTGCGGAGAACTGTGGTGTCTTTCATGCTTGCACAATGCACATTGCCGTTGAGCACCACTTCGTGCATGATCTGGTGGAGCGACACGTGATCTCCGTCATATGGATTGGCACTCACATGCAGCGTGCTGACTTCTTGATGAAGGCACTGGCGCACGGGAAGTTTCTGGTGGCCATTAGTTACGTTCGGCTTCGCCTCTTGCCTGAGAGTGGTTGAGTCTGGGGTGAGTCTGTCATGTGTCCCGACTGTTTTTTCACTCGTCATTGCATGCGTTTCAGTGTTGCACGTGTATGGACATGCGTACCATGTGGTCATGGGGGAGGGTTGTGATTTGTGACGTTCCTGTCGACCTGTACAGTTTCCTGTGACCACTCGGTTGTGTACATGCTCGTGCAGATCCCTGATGCAAACCTAGGTGGCACCGGGGCATCGTCTCGTGGTGGACTTCGTGCTCGGAGCAGATCGACGGTCGCCCCACAGTCCTAGATACTGTTTGGGACCTTCTGTAGTTTTTCTGGAACTTATAGGATTTCATTGGTGAATTGGTCGTGGGCCCGATTTGCATGTTTTTTCATTGTGTGTCCACCGTTTCTTGCCGGATGCATGCATGTGACTAGACTTAGCGTCCGGCTTGAGATTTTGCACGTGTAGGTTCAGGCGGCATAGCGTTCTGACTTGTCTACGCTGAGTCATGGCCAAAACAGTGGTTTAGGCTGGTTTTATGACAGATCTTGCACTGGCGCGTGCGACACCCGCCGTGCGTTGCGGCAGGTACTTATGCCATGAACCTGTCATTTGTCATTTCTCTCTCAAATGCTATTGAAGCATTCTGATAGTTTACCTTGTGTTGCCTAGGCAGACCCTTGCAGTTGTGTGCACAACTTGTGACTGTCATCACCGTCTCACCAGGCACTGACGCCTAGTCGGTGGCAATATCGCTAGGAAGCTTCCACGCATCTTCCCATGGTGTACTACTGTAAGAGTGAAGAGTGCCACATGAACAATAAGTAGCTATTGCACTGAACTCCACCAGCCACGTTGTGTAGTTACAATCAGGAACAGAATATGTTGCTCTTCTGAGCAGGTGTAGAAGTAGCAGTGCTGCATGGGCAGCAAGGAAAGGCCCTTGCCAGCAGCACACAGTAATGTGAAGCCGCACATAGCAGCAAGCAGCAACCGGAGCCTACACACAACAGCTTGCAGCAGGATGGAGCAACGTGCGATGACGTGTAGTAGTGAAGACCAGACGACAAAGCTAAGCTGCTGCGGAAAAGATGACGAAGTTAAGCTGTTGCGGAAAAGACGACAAAGTTAAGCTGCTGCGGAAAAGAGCACACAGCTTTAAGCACCAGCGAGCATCAACTGTGTTGTACGATGACCGCCAACAAGTGCACTGTGCACCGAAAACAATGCAATGTGGGAGCTACAGTTTTTTCTTGTGTTCTTTTAGAACCACAATGGTTGGTCATAAACTACTCCCTATTCCATCTTCGGTGGGATGTGCACACGCTAAGGGGGTAACAAAACCAAGGGCCAAATAGCTCAGATACCCATAAAACGCAAAGTGTGACTCTGAAACCTAGGTAGCAGGTTGGGATAGCATGCATTGTTGATGCAGCGTGCGGGCTTCCACGCTCGTTGCTTAAGTCTGTTGCCCCCTCAGTCTGCTACTCTAGAGACTAAGTGTGGAAGCTCTCGGTTTGTTACTCAGAAGTGCGCGCGCTAGTGTTAACGCCAGAAAGCAGCTGAAAACAGGAACTAACTGATTAGTGACAAAGAATGAGCAACAATGGGAGACCCCTCCAAGTTCTAGCTCCCCCCCACTAGTGTAGAGCTTGTTACTCAGCTAACCGGCCAATCAAAAAACAGTGTTAGACCTGTTTTCTGGCAGGCAGGGTTTTCTCGGTGAGCCCTGCCAGACGCCCGACAGCCTAAAACCCGGGCGTCGTCCGTTTTGCCTGAAAACTGGACCATCCCATAACACCAACGCTGCAAACGCAGTTGTGCGTTCAGAATTAGCTAGAAAAATAGCTACAAGAAGTTATGGCTGCACGAACCCAGGTAGTGCCTATGACAGTCAATGATGCCAAACAAGACCATACAACAGGAGACATGGACCCTAGGCATCGCATGATGCTGCAGACGTAATGCCACAGCCAGACATAGCGCTAGGTGCATGCAGACAGCATCTGCAGTGGCAGTGGCCGCCGGCGGCCTGACCACCGAGGAGGCCTGCCGATGGAGCTGAGCGCATCGCCAGAGGAGGAGGCTCCAACAACGGGTGAATGGGCCTCAGCGTGCATTGGCTCCACCGAGTGACAGTCCAGCAGCGTCAAGTCTCGCCGCCAGTCATCTCCATGTCGATATACACAAGCCAAGAGGACACAACAGAGTACAATGAGAGATGTACGAAAACCAACACTCCCCAATGACTCACAGGCGTAGTGCACATGTGCGGGTAGAGACAAAGTCAACGACCAAACTCCCACACGCCAAGCAGAGACGCAAGCAGGGACAGAGAGAAACACTCACGGACGCATGTCGACTGAACTCACAGCTTTCTTGAACGAGTCGCGCTTCAGTGCCTTGGTCAAGAAGTCAGCCAATTGCCGTGCTTTCTCAACCCACACAATGGTGACACTGCCGTCATGCAACAACGAACACACATAGTGATACTCAACATAGATGTACCTGGTGTGTGTGTGATGCACGCCGTCATTGTCGGCGATGGCCATGGCACTCTCATTGTCACAGTGCAACGTGATGGATGCGACGGATTGACGCAACTCGGACAAGAGACAACGCAACCACATACTCTCACATGCGCCTGAGCCAAGAGCAACGCACTCAGCCTCAGTAGTGCTGCGTGCAACGCGTCCCTGCTTGCCACTGTGCCAGGATACAGCAATGCCGCCAATCAAAAAGATCCAGCCTGTGCGACTCTTACCGTTCGGACCGCCGGCCCAGTCACTATTAGTGTAGTCCACCGCGACAACAGACGGCTGACAGCGGCACATGAGACCTCGTCAAGGAGTCGAGACAACAGTACTTGGATCGCGGCTTCTTAGTGGAGGTGACGCGGCTCTTGAGAGAACTAGGCCAGGAGGTTGACGGTGAACACGATGTCTGGGCGTGTCGTCGTCGCCAGGAACATCAGTGACCTGATGACTTGTAGGTATGTGGTCACGTCAAGTGGCTCCCCCACAACGGCTGGGTCTGGCTTCTTCAGCTTTGCCTCGCCGTCGGATGACATGGGTGAGGATGCGCTCGGCACGAGTGGCAGGTCCTCCGCAAAGCGGGTGGACAATGTGTGCACATAAGCGGCCTGGTGGATGTGTAGGACGCCGTGGAAGCGATCATGCTCGAGCTCCATGCCCAGGAAGACTCTGGCAGACCCAAGGTCCTTCATCTGGTAGGTGGCATGCAGCAGATCCTTGACATGCTGGATGGCAGCCGTGTCTGGCGACTCAATGAGCAGATCATCGACGTAAACCAAAACAGCGGCGAAGGTCTGGCCTCGCGGACTGACAAACAGTGCGGGGTCAGCGATGCTGCACTGGAGCCGGCCACGAAGGAGCGTGCTGCTGATTTCTTGGTTCCAGCACCGAGGCGACTGCTTCAGGCCATAAAGGGCCTTGCAAAGTCGCCAGACTCTCCCAGTGCCATTGTCAAAGCCTGGGGGCTCCACCATGTACAGCTCCTCACCCTCCAGTGAACCATGGAGAAAAGCGTTGCTCACGTCCATCTGATGCAGCTCCCACTCGTGCTGGGCGACCATACTGAAGAGTGCCCGGCTAGTGGAGAACCGGCCAACTGGGGCAAAGATCTGGTTGTAATCGACCCCAGGAATCCCAGCAAACCCCTTGGCTGTAAGGCGGGCCTTGTACTTGTCCAAGGACCCGTCAGGCTTCCACTTGCGCCGAAAGACCCACTTGGCGCCGATGGCCTTCCGTTCTGGGGGAAGGTCGACGAGGTCATACACGTGGTGCTGTTGGATAGCGGCGAGCTCATCGGCGCAGGCAGCGTCCCAATGTGCAGCCTCAAGAGAGGCTCGTGCCTTGCATAGGGTGTCTGGGTCCTCCGGGCGTGCTGTGGAGCGGGCTGAGAGAGCGTGTGCAACTCAAGTCCCAAGTGGGATGCGCGCAAGTGCAGTCGCGACAGCGTACCGATGCTCATGATGAAGCATGGCGTAGCCCAGTGCGGATCCCGGGTGACGTTCTGCAATGATGGCCGAGGTGGTCAGGCCGAGGGCCTTGGTGCCAGGATCCCCACTCACGACCGTGGGAGCGGAGGAGACACGTGGAGCCACGGGGGATCGAGGCGCCACGGAGCGCAGTGCTAGGTCTGCGCGCTCACCGCCGGTCTAGGTCGGAGGCTGCCGCCTGGGCCACACGTGTAGCGTTGCATGTCAGGTGACGACACTGAGTCCGTCGGGCTAATGGAGGCGGACGGGGTTGCTGGCCCGGAGGGGCCCGCAGATGCAACCGGGGCTGTCGGCCCGGAGGGACCAGCGGACACGACTAGGGCTGCTGGCCCAGAGGAACCAACGGACGCGACTCGGACTGCCGGCCCGGAGGGATCAGCGGACGTGACTGGGGCTGCTAGCCCAGAGGGACCAGCGGACACGACTGGGGCTGCTGGCCCAGAGGGACCAGCGGACGCGACTGGGACTGCCGGCCCGGAGGGATCAGCGGACGCGGCTGGGGATGCTCGCCCGGAGGGACCAGCATATGCGACTGGGGCTGCTAGCCCGGAGGGACCAGTGGACGCGACTGGGGATGTTGGCCTGGAGGGACCAGTGGACGCAACTGGGGGTGCCTTCCCGGAGGGAACAGCGGGCGTGACTGGGGCTGCTGGCTCAGAGGGACCAGCGGACGTGACTGGGGCTGCTGGGCTGGAGGGACCAGCTGACGTGACTGGGGCTGCTGGCCCGGAGGGACTAGCGGACGCGAGTGGGGCTGCTGTACCGGAGGGACGAGCAGACGCGACGGGGGCTGCTGGTCCGGAGGGACCAAAAGGACGCGACTGGGGCTGCTAGCCCGGAGGGACGAGCTGACGCGACTGGGGCTGCTGGCCCAGAGGGACCAGCAGACGCAACTGGGGCTGCTAGCCCGGAGGGACCAGCGGACGCGACTGGGGCTGCTGGCTCGGAGGGACCAACAGACGCAACTGGGACTGCGGGCTCAGGGGGACTGAGGGATGTGTCACCCAGAAGCGGCAGGACAGAGGATGCACTCACCACTCCCCCACGTGATGGGATAGACACGGACGAGCTGGAGCGAATGAGGTCACGAGGAAACAGGTCCTCGATGAAGAGGTCGTCCCGGGACTCAACGATGTAGTGCCGGGAGGGATCCCAGAAGCGCCAGGCCTTGGACTGACGAGAGATACGAAGGAAGGTGCAGGGACGTCCGCGAGGGGCGAGCTTGCCGCCCTGCTGCGGGACGGGTAGCCACACAATGGCCACGCAGCCCCAAACGCGAGCCGGGAGGAGGTCAACTCGCTAACCGCACCAATGCAGGTACGGTGTGGACTGGCGGGGAAGGGGACCGTGGGGAATCCGGTTCCAGACCCAGGTCATGTAGGCCATGGCTTCAAAATAAAAGCCCTTGGAGAGACCAGACTCGACCCGCATGGTGCAGACGGCGTCGGCCATAGTACGGTTCTACCGTTTGGAGACACCATTCTGGACGGGTGTGTAAGGCGCGGACGTTTCATGACGAATTCCGCGGGAGGCGAGAAAGGTCGTGGCCTCACCCAGGTACTCACCACCGCGATCGGAGCGAAAGCGGCGGAGAGAGCGGCCGCACTCGCGCTCTGCAAGGACAAGCCAGTCCTAGATGGCGTGGCCGACATCGCTCTTCTGGTGAAGGCAGAAGACCTAGCGGTTGCCAGAAAAGTCGTCAGTGAGGGTGAGGACGTAGCGACCATGCTCGCCGACGGACTCGGTGTAGAGAGGACCCATGACGTCCGAATGGACAAGGTCAAGGGGGACGGATGCACGGGAGGAAGACAAGGGATACGTGGACCAGTGCATCTTCCCCTCAGAGTAGTCAATGCACATAGTTGGGCACGGCAGGGGAAAAGTCTCTGGGTAAAGGCCCTTGGCTAGCTGGGTGCGCAGCATGATGTCTACAGCGGCAAAGTGGACGTGGCAGAGGCAGCGGTGCAAGAGGAGAGTGTGCTGAGGAGAAAGCGTACTAGTGAAAAACACATGGCGTGTGGCGGCCGGCAGGGAGGAGACGGAAGGAGAGGAGGAGAGGCAAGGTACATGCCACAGGTTGTCACGGGCGGTGGCATGCAGCACAACAAGGCCAAACGGACGCAATGACAAAGTGCCAACACCACGCGAGTGCACAACGTCCATGCTCATGCACTCAAGGGCAGTGTCGGATAGAAGGCTGAGCTCAAGACCAGGGACGTAGAGGACATCGGTCAAAAAGACGTCACCAAAGGGACCAAGGAAACAAACGACGCCAACACCACGGACACGCAACAACTGGCCAGAGCCTGTCCGGACACCAGAAACATCACCTACAGGATCGAGCATACTAAAGGCCTCACAATAGGCTGTCATGTGATGCATGGCCCCAGAGTCAATGATCCAAGTCTCAGCAGGGTCCTGGACTGGGGTCGTAAGATCACTAACAGTCACATGGCAACAAGCAAGGGACGCTAATGCGGTGGAAGGAGGTGTGAATCGAGACTGCCAATCGTCAAGCCAAGCAACATCATCCTGGGAGGGGGTAGCGGTGATCATGAGAGCCGACAAGACAGATGAGGAAACGAGGCACAACTGTAGCTCAGTCATGCAGGGCTGGACAGGGGAGCAGGAAGTGATGCAACTCGCACTTCCCTTGGGAGGAGGGCGAGGCAGGCCGAGCTGGAGCGCGATGAACTGCTCCAGCTGGCGCTCACTGGAGGATGGCCCGAGAGTGTAGACAGAGTGCGAGGTGATGGCGCCGGAGCCTGGGTAGAAGGAGGATTGCGCCGGCGATGACAGCTGCGGCGCTGGTGTCGGTGGGACCGGCGAAGAAACCGGAGTGGTGGAGCTGCTGGACGAGGCGGAGGTGTCAGAGCCGGCAACAGCCACGGCGGCAGAGGCGAGACGGCGCTCGCGCTGGAAACGGATGGTAGCAATGACGCGGGCCTCATCCGTCGGTAGAGGGCACGTGTACCACCCGTGCTCGGGCTCACCATAGATGTGGCAGATCGAGCCGCAAGTGTTGGACCTAGTCGACGACTGCTGCTACTGCTGTTACTGACCTTTGCCTTTCTTGTTCCGACGCTTCCTCTTCCCCGAGGAGGATGAGGTGGTTGCGGCGAGGGAGGCGACAGCCATGGAGGTGACGGCAGGGGAGGCGACGGCAGGGGAGGCAACGGCCTCCATACGCTGGAGTCGGGATTCCAGACGGGCTTCCTCAATGCGGAGGAAGAGCTTGTATGCCCAGGGCATGAGGGTGCCTAGGCCGCCATGGTGGAGAGAACGTCGTGAGGGTAGTGGACGAAGACGTCCGCGTATGCTTTGGTGGCACTGTGCTTGATGGTGAGGAGCGCGGCCAGACGGGGTGGGGCAGCGGTCCCGAGGCGACCAAGGATGTCCTCCGTCCGCTGCCAGTAGTAGGTGACCGTCTCGGTCTCCCCCATGTGCAGGGAGTTGAACTCCCGCAGCAGGCGGCTAGTCTCAGCGTCGCTGGATAGGCGATGGGGACGAGTGAGAACGTGCCACACGGCTGAAGGGTCTGGGGTGGCGCCAGTGGTGAATTCGCCCAAGAAGGGCTCGACGGTAAGGCGGGAAGCCGGAGGGGCGATAGGGACAAGAGCACGGACGGCACGACAAGCGTCATACAGCTGGTCGGCCAGGGTGGCACCATACGGCAGGGTGTAGTATGACCGCAGGCCCTCACCCTGCGCCCAGATGCGGAAGCTGAGTTCCCAGCTCCGGAACTGCTCGCCGGCCTGAAGCGGCGGCGGCGGCGTCTCAAAGTCCTTTTGCTTGCGGCCGGCACCCAGATTAGGGCCAAAGACGGAGGTCATTGTCTGCCGCTGGTGCAGAGTCTGCTGCTGCGATAGGTATTGTGTGGTAGGAGACACAACTGGGCTGGCGCGCCCTGGAGGGGGGAAGGACGGAGGCGCATTGGGGCAGACTGGGAGACTAACCGTTGCAGTGCCGCAAGCTGCTGCGTCAGGGCGGCGAGCTATTGCTGAAGAGGAGCGAGGGGGTCAGGGTTATCACCAACAACGTCATAGCGCTTGCGCCGCTGCTCCTCCTGGTGCTGCTGCTACTGTTGCTGCTGCTGCTGCTTTAGCTGTTGCTGCTGCTCCTGCTATTGTTGCTCCTGCTGTTGCTGCTCCTGCTTCTCCTGCTCTTCCTGCTGCTCTTGCTGCTGCTACTGCTGCTACTACTGCTGCTGCTCTTGCTGGTGCTGTTGTTGCCGCTGCTACTGCTGCTGCTACTGCTACTCCAGCCGCTACAAGAAAGGGGGGTTGGGGGTCCTCCCAACAGAGGAGGACCCCTTCCCAGTGGGGCTACCAACCATGGTGTGATGCCCTTTGTTTTGTTTTTCTTGTTTTTTTCTTTGTGGGTTGCTGACGTTAGCAATGGGGTTTGCTGAGGGTGGTGGACATCCTGCCCACCCTTAGGATGACTTCCCCTCCCTTGCCCCTTTCTTTGGTTGTTTTTTTATAGTTGATGATGTCAGCAGTGACATCAGCAGTGACGTGAGCAGCGGGATGCTGACGTCAGCAGTGGCGGTTGTTGGGGCTGCTGTTGTAGTTGCTGTTGCTGCTGTAGCTGCTGTTGCTGCTGCTGTTGTTTACTATTGCTATGGCTGCAACTACAGTTGGTGCTGCTGCTGTTGCTCTTGCTCTTG
This sequence comes from Penium margaritaceum, assembly GCA_023375785.1. NCBI lineage: Eukaryota > Viridiplantae > Streptophyta > Zygnematophyceae > Desmidiales > Peniaceae > Penium > Penium margaritaceum. The sequence goes on from SZWC01020402.1 coordinate 44,885, forward strand.
CTGTTGCTGCTGCTACACCTGTCGCTCATATTGCTATTACTTCTGTTGCCGCTGCTGCTGCTGCAACTGCTGCTGCTGCTGCTACTGCTATTGCTACGATTGCAGTTGCAGCAACAGTCGCTGCTACTGCGGGCTGCTACGGCTGCTAAGGCTACTACAGCAGCGAAGGCAGCTGTCGTAACAGCGGCAGTGAAGCAGGTGAGGTGGGGGAATTTTTTTGCTCTTTTTTTTTTCTTTCTTCCTTGTCTGTCACAGCGGGCAGCTGCGCGCTATGTGCAGCGCCTCGCAGGCTGCTGTTTGCTAGAAGCGAGCTGCTGCTCGCTGGCAGCGGGCAGCTGCTAACTGGCAGCAGCGGGCTTCTGCTCGCTGCTCGCTCGCTGTGGGCATCGAGCAGCACCAGCCGTTGCTGGTAGCTGCTCGCTGCAACAGCTGCTACAACTTACTCCTGCGGCTGTTGCAGCCTGCTGCTGCTGTTACATGCTGCTACAGCTGCTGCTTGCCGCTGCCGCTACTCGTCGCTGCTACTGCAAGCTACTACTACAGGCCGTTGCTGCTGCCAGCTGCTGCTGCGGGCTGCTGCTGTTGCGGGCTGCTGCGAGCTGCTGCTTCTGCCTGTTGTTGCTGCACGCAGTTACTGCTGGTTGCTACTACCACTACTCGGTACCGTTGCCTGCGGCTGCTGCTCCTGCAGACTATTGCTATTGCGTGCTGGTGCAAGTAACTGCACCTGGGTGACGTTGCCGCGTACGTAGTCGTCCGCAGGTGTTGGACGCGGCCTGCCGCTCACCTCCTCGCGTCACATGTGGGGGTCAGTGCTGCCAAAAAAAATTCGCCAGCATTTCCCTTGGCCCAGTGGCCGTGGGAAAAAATATGACTTCGCCACTAGGCCGGTCAGTGCTGCCGGAAGAATTCCGGCAGCATTTCCCCTGCACTGGCACGTATGGGGGTCCGCCGGCGTTGTCTGACACCAGTACGCCAGTCTTGTGCTGCTGCTGGTACACTCTGGCTCTGATACCAAGCTAGAAACCTCGGTAGCAGGTTGGGGCAGCATGCGTTGTTGATGCAGCGTGCAGGCTTCCACGCTCGTTGCTTAAGTCTGCTACCCCGTCAGTCTGGTGCTCTAGAGACTAAGTGTGGAAGCTCTGGGTTTGTTACTCAGAAGTGCGCTCGCGAGTGTTAGCGCCAGAAAGCAGCTGAAAACTGGAAGTAGCTGATTAGTAATGAAGAATAAGCAACAATGGGAGACCCCTCCAAGTTCTAGCTCCCCCCACTAGTGTAGAACTTGTTACTCAGCTAACCAGCCAATCAGAAAATAGTGCTAGACCTATTTTCGGGAAGGCAGGGTTTTCTTGGTGAGCCCTGCCAGACGCCCGACAGCCCAAAACCCGGGCGTCGTCCGTTTTGCCTGAAAACTAGACCATACCATAATACCAACACTGCAAACGCAGTTGTGCATTCAGAATCAGCTAGAAAAATAGCTACAAGAAGTTATGGCTGCACGAACCCAGGTAGTGCCTATGACAGTCAATGATGCCAAACAAGACCATACAACAGGAGACATGAACCCTAGGCATCGCATGATGTTGTAGACGCAATGCCACAGCCAGACATAGCGCTAGGTGCATGCAGACAGCATCTTCAGTGGCAGTGACCACCGGCGGCCTAACTACCGAGGAGGCCTGCCGATGGAGGTGAGCGCATCGCCAGAGGAGGAGGCTCTAACGACGGGTGAATGGGCCTTAGCGTGTGTCGGCTCCACCGAGCGACACTCCAGCAGAGTCAAGTCTTGCCCCCAGTCATCTGCACGCCAATGTACACAAGACGGGAGGACACAACAGAGTACAATGAGAGATGCACGAAAACCAACAATCCGCCCGGTAGCGGCAAAAATAACACTTGAAAGCCCAGCTGAAAATCATGCTCGCGGCATGCGTCGACGGGCGAGCATGAAAAAATCCTGCGTGCAGACATTGCTCCCACGCTCGATCGCGAGGGAGCGATGATCGCTTTGTTTTTTTTTTTTTGGGTCACGCAAACCCCCCAGTTCGATTTAGGGTTTTGCATGTTTGGCGCGGGCGGGACTCGTGCCAAAAATGAAACCCTACATCGAAATGGGGGGTTTGCGTGACCAAAAAAACAATGTGGTCATCGCTCACTCACGATCGAGAAAAAATGCCCTTCTTTTGTTTTGGATAGTTTTTTGTGAACCTATGATTTCAACACATTCACCGCATTCAAACCATACCCTGAATTACATTTGAGGTTTTAGGGTTTCATTTTTGCGGGCTACTGCTGGGCCCTGCGGTAGCGGGGCCCAGCAGGTCCCCGTTCAATGCATGGGGATTCTCGAACTCCCCTCAAACTCTAAACAAACCTCCCCCCGCTAATATCACAAACCCTTCAACGAAAGGGTTTGTGATAGTAGCAGAGGGTGCCGCATACCATGCGTCATCAGCGCATGGCATGTGGTCTCGCCATTCATTTTTGTCTCTTTTCTTTGTTACTGGTGAGAAGATACAAAGAAACTTCCTAGCAACACTCCCGTTGACCAAGCGTCAGTGCCTGATCAGACAATGACGACAATCACAGGTCGTGCACGCAACGGCAAGAGTTTGGTTAGGGGACACAAGGAAAAGTGTCTGAATGCTTCAATAGCATTTGCAGAGAGAAATGACAAATGACACGTCCATGGCATAAGTACCTGCCGCGGTGCACGGCGGGTGTCACACGCGGCAGTGCAAGATCTGTCCTAAAACCGGCCAAAAACCACTGTTTTGGCCATAACTCTGCGCACACATGTCAGAATGCTTCGTCGTCTGTGTTGTGTTCTGTGTATGCCCCTGGTCCAATCAGCGGAAGATTTAGACTGGGTATGCACTGCGCTTGTAGCGCAAGTCCCCCAACGACATGCAAGAGAGGCTGAGAGAGACAAGGCATGCACTACTCATCCTTGTGGAGTAAGTCCCCTTGGTCTACTCTTGGTAGTGTACCTGGTGCATGCTCCTTAGGACAACTTCCTACAGCCTAGTGGGTGAAGGCGCCGTCTCGCAAGCGAGAGGTCCGGGGTCGAATNGGAGAGAGGGAGCCTTGGAGCAGCGAGCATGTGTGATTGGAAGGGCATCACTTGTGCTGAAGAATGGTTGTTCAATCACTCAAAATGATGGAGTACATATAGAGCTAGAGCTTGGGCAAGTCAGCCCTCTCACAAGCCACACCACTTAGCCATGGAGGCTAAGGCTCACACACTAGAGTCCATAACCTCACACAAGGGAGGAATTCAGCCTAGCAATCAGGCTGACCATTCACACACGACCTAGACTCCTAGAGAATGCTCTCATGGCACACTCCTAGTGGTCACATAACCCACAAACCCATGGAGAATCGCCATGTGTCCATGGCTAGCACACAAGGATCTCACCTCACCTAAAAAGTAAGGAGAGGTACCTTTATCCTAGTCAGCACACTCTGACAAGGCAATCCTAAGACCAAGGACCTTTTTGGATATTTCTCCCATCAGGTCTTGANGAAAATTCATATCTCCCAATCCGACCGTTGGATCGGCCTCAAACTTGGACCGTGGACATTTTGCCACCTGATTTTTCCAATGGTGAAGTTGGATTGACGATCGGAGCAGGCATCTGGTACTTTCCTGGAACTTGCTCCTGTGGACCTGAAACTGAGCCGGATGGCTCCTTTCCCAACAATCTCCCACTTTGCCGCAGTCAGAGTGGGCTGAGTCCACATGTCTTCATGAAGAACTGCTGCTTCTCACGGGTCACTGGCTTGGTGCAGAAATCAGCGACCTGCTTACTCCTTGGAGTAAACTCCAGCTTGATAGCACCCTCCTGCACCATGTGCCTGATGAAATGATATGCAATGTCAATGTGCTTGGTGCGTACATGGTGCTCAGGATTCTTGGCGAGTGCGATTGCGCTCTGGTTGTCGACGCGCACAGGAACTGGAACTGCTGCACTCCCACTCATCTCTGCCATGACACGTTGGAGCCAAACTGCTTCCTTGGCTCCAAAGCTGAGAGATACGTACTCAGCTTCTGTACTCGAGGTGGCCACGACCACCTGCCGCTTGCTGCACCAGCTGATGGCTCTTCCATTCATGAGGAACACATGTCCAGAGATGGACTTGCGGTCCTCAGGGTTTGAAGCCCAATCTGCGTCTGTGTAGCCGATGATGCTGTTGTCATTGCCGTTGTAGGTGATGCCGATGTTGATGGTTCCAGCAAGGTAGCAGAAGATCCGCTTCACTGCCTTCTGGTGCTCTGGTCCGGGATTAGCCATGTGCTGGCTCACAGCGCTCACAGCCTGTGCGAGGTCCGGCCTGGTTGCCACCATCAGGTACATGAGACTGCCGACGGCGCTCTGGTACTTCTGCCGCTCAGCTGCATTTGCTTCTCCATTGAAGCTCACGAGGTACTGTCGCGTCTCCAGCGGCGTGCCGATGGGTTTTGCCTCTGCCATGCCGAACCGCTGCAAACCATCCTTGATGTAGCGGCTCTGCTGCAGCGAGAGAGAGCGTGACTTGCGGTCACGCATGATCTGGATACCGAGGAAGTATGATGCCTCCCCGAGATTAGACATCTGGAAGCGCTCCTGCATGGCTTCCTTGAACTCCTGCAGTGCAGACATGCTGTTGGAAAGGAGGAGCATGTCATCCACATAGACAATGATGATGAGGATCTCATGATCATGCTGCCAGCGA
>SZWC01020403.1:14708-34761 GCA_023375785.1 Penium margaritaceum
GCGGCAGCCTTTGCTGCGGCAGCCTGGTCGGCGGCGGCCTTTGCTGCGGCAGCCTTGGCAGCCTCCATGGCAGCGGCTGCCTTTGCCGCGGCGGCATTGGCCGCTGCCGTTGCCGCCCTTGCTAGATCGTCAAGCCATCCGGCTTCACAGAGCGGCAAGACCGCAGCGCACGACAGCAGCAGCACGGCAGACGCCACGAGCACCAGCCCCGGTTTCTTCAACCGGCCATGGCGCGCTTTAACTGCGAAGCATCGCGCCGCCTTCAAAGGCACTTCGGTCACTTCTGCTCGGCCCGTGCGGCGGCTGTTGATGCCCGCGCTCGCATTTCGCGCCGCGGCGGCGGGGATGGTTGCGGCTGTCTCTCCAGGAGCCGCCGCCATCGCCAGGAATGGTGATGGTCGTGAAGGATCGTGATGGTCGTGAGGGACGGTGATGGTCGCGAGGGGTTTCAGTGTGCAGAGCAGTGCGCAAGGGGGGGCGTACTAGCTGAAGAGTAGCCAGGAATCAGAGTGAGTTCGATTCGGTTTCAGCTCAGATACTTTGGTCGTAATATACGTGGAAGAGGGACCGCATTCATCCCCCGGCCGCAGGGTCCCCGAGCCGCGCGGTCCCCGAGCCGCGCTAGCAATGCGACTTCTGACTCATCCCTTGCTTGCCTGTGGTCACCCATTGCTTGCAGGCTGCAAGTTACAGCTATAGCACAAGCATAGCAGACGCTTGCTGCACTGCAAAGGTTTCGGGGCCTCCATTGGTCGCCGGCAAAGGCTGCTACCGTTTTGCTTTGCATACTGACCAATGGCAAGTTCCCCCCTCCCCCACCCAGTCGGCCCCAACCCTCGCTGCTCCCAGCACGTAGCAGCGACGCGAAGTCGTCGAGACGGCTCGATCGTTTTGGTGCCCTTCGCCAGGCGAAGCGCGGCCTCGTCCATTCCATGCGGCAGCCGCAAGTGCGAGCCGCGGCACGACGCACTTATCTGCCGGCTGCATCGATAATTGCCTACTTTGGGGTCCACTGGCCCGATGCCAGTGGCCTCCTCCGAAGAGGTACACCGGAACATGCAAGTACATTAAATGCAGACGATGCAGCTGCCTGCAGACAAGGACGGATTTGGATTCGGCGGAAGGTGCCAAGGTGGATCCGTCCCCAGCAAACAGATTCAGTCTGTCTGCCGGAGGCGATGTTGCGGCGACAAGGGCTTCGCCTCCAGATCGACAGTTATCGTGCCCTGTGATAGGATTGGCTTCGTTGACCAATGTTCCCGCGACAGCTCCAGGCGCTGGGTGTCAAGTCAGAAGCCGTCTAACGCTCTCCCAACCTCGTTAACGGCTCCGTCACCCGCGTCCTCCTTCGTCCGAATCCAAATCCACCCCTCATTCGACCACTTCGGGCGGTTGCCGGCGCTTGTGGTCGAGGTACAATAATCATGCGAGGCTGCTGCGTGAGCGCGGCCCATCCCCCCCCTCCTTCCCCCTCCAAGCCACTCGCCTGTTGGTGATAGCGGCGCCACGGCGAATGCTCGATTGCGTCGCCGCGTTTCGATAGGCGAACAGCGGCGACGCGGGCCGTCCACGCGCACAACCAACACCACTCCCTATCTCTCTCGATGCTCTCCTTCTTGCTGCATGCCGCCCTACAGCACCACCCCCTCCCTCTACCGCCCCTCTCCTTCCACCCAGCCCCCTCCTTGCTCTCCCGGCCCCAACCGCACCAACACCCCCTCCTCCAACTCCCCCAACCCATCTGCCCCCAACCCAGCCCCCGAACCCCCCCATGAACACCACGTGCCCCTCCCCCCTTGGACACAACCAACCATCCCCAACACTTACAACCNACCAGACCTCCCTCCTCCATGGACGCATAAACGAACTACATAACACTTGTAAAGACCTCCTCTCTCCTCTCCACTCGCTCCCTGCTGACATCGCAGACCTTAAAGTGCGCGTGCCTCCTGATGCAGCTCAGACTCTCAACACCATCGCTGAGATGGTGGAGAGCCTCTTCGCTTCATTGGGTGACCTTACACGTATGCAGTCTGAACTACAGGAGCGGGTGACAGAGCTTGGGGAGCAGATGCGTAGCCGCCACGACTCCCTCATCCGCTCCCTCCAGCACCTCAAGCTCCAGCCCTGCTCGGCTAACGTCGTAACAGACCCCACCCCCACAGCTACTCTACCCACTCAGACGGAGGTATAACCTGAACTCGAGCCACGCGACACCTCCCCCCCTCCGACGGCAGGGTGCGCACGGACAAGAGCAGACACGGTACCGCGGGCCAGCAAACGAGCCAGACCCCAAGGCGAGCTCAATAACGCTGGAGGGAGTGGCCAACAGCGACCACCACAACCTGCAACGCCACCCCCCCCACCAGCGGCCCCTCCACCACCACCCTCCGCTCCCTCGGTCTCGACCACNCTCACCACCAGCCTCTATCCCACCCGCACAATGGACCTCCTACGCTACAACACTGTTTGCACGACCAGCCCTCCAGCCTGCAATTGAACCTCCTCTCTATCCACAGCCACCGCTACCTGCCGCCGACTTCACCCAACAACCAGTCGTGAGTCAAACCATAGAAGAGACACTGGACCGAATGCGTAGGCGTAGAGCCCAAGACACCCATGGCCTAAGGCTTGAGCACCTCCTCTCACGTGAGCTTGTCCCCTTCCTCTGCACGCTTCTGAAGCTATACCTCTCCACTGACTACCTTCCACCTCACTGCACGGAAGGACTGATCCACCCCATCCACAAGCGTGGGGACCGCTCGGATCCCGACAATTATCGCCTTCTTACTGTGCAACCAACCTTCACCAAACTCTACTCCACCTACCTCCTCTCACTGCTGCTGTCACGTGCACCCCCAATCCAATGTCTTCATCCTGCCCAGAACGCTTTCCTCCCTAAACACAACTCTCTAGACCACGCCTTCACTCTGTACACCCTTGTTCTCTCGGCTCGCCATACAAAGCGCCCCCTCTACGCTGCTTTCCTAGACCTTCGCAAGGCCTATGACTCCGTCAACCATGACCTCCTTTTCGCCCAACTTGCCGCTCTTGGTCTAACCACCAATGAAGTCCATGCTGTGGAAAAACTCTACTCATCAGCCAGCGCCCGCGTCCACACCCCTGCTGGCCACTCCGATCCCTTTCCCGTTCGCCACGGCCTTCTGCAGGGTGACCCATGCAGTCCTATCCTCTTCAACTACCACATTGACCCCCTAGCACGTGCCATCTCTCGCATCGACACAGATGCTCCCACCCTTCTTGGCACACCCATTCCTCTCCTCCTACAGGCCGACGATATTGTCCTCCTCTCTGAGTCTGTCGGTGGCCTTCAACGTGCAGTGGACGAGGCATTCTACTCGCTCAGTGCCCTTGGCCATACAATCCAGCCAAGCAAATGCGCTGTCCTTGTCTTCCGTCCATCTCGTAACCTGTCACGCCCAAGCATTTGCCTTCCTACATTACCCTCAGCATCCCCCCTTCCCCTCTCTAATGAATACACNTGGCCTACGCTTCTCTGCTATCTCTAGGCACATAATTGACACAAAGCCACTAATCACCAAGGCACAACAGGTGCTTGGGGCCGTCCGACGAAAATGCACTTCATCCTCTATACACACTGTGTCCCTCCGCCTCACTCTTGTCCGTGCCCTCTGTCTCTCCCGCCTAATGTATGGCATTGCAATATGGGGCCCACCCACCCTCGCGCTAGTACGCCGCTCCTATTTCACATGTGACCCCCCCCGTGGCCTGCAGGACGCCCACAAACTACATCTCGATGGAATCCTATGGTGTGTCTCGGCCACGACAGTCGCAAGATCAACACCGCGCAATTTGATACATCTTGAGTCGAACACCCTCCCATTCCAGTTCTTGCCCTTTGTCTATAGCCCTAGATATGCAGCGTATTTAGAAGCGCTACCGGTGGAGCGTCTTGCCAATGTTGCCTACTGCTGGCATGTAGAGAATCGATCACCATGGCATACCACACTCCTACGTGCTGCCCATGCCCTGTGCGCCTCACCCGTCTCAGACTCTTGGTTTGAACTGTCCCACGTCTTCACGCGCTCCAAGCTACGCTCGATCCTCCTCTCCCCTGGTCTGTCTGGATCCTCCCCTCGCTCCCACTCCCCCCACCCTTCCTCCCCCCATCCCCCACCTGCAACCCCTGACCCTCCCAGCACTGAGAGCCCAGCTTCCACACTGTCCACCGCCANGTCTCTTTCCTACTGATCTGCGGTGCTTCTCGCTAAAGGACTTCCTCTCTTTCGAGGACCAGGCCTGCTTGGCGTCTTGTGTGGCAGGTATGCTCCAGGTCTACTACAGCTACCACAGCAGCCCCAACCTGCAGCAGACACTGGGTTACCCGCATCGACCCCGTGCTCCCCCTCCCCCGCGCCAACGCCACATCCTCAGCATCTGCAGCCCAGGATGACAGCCGCTATTCAATCAATATGGTGGATTCGTATGGAGCGAGCTCGCAGCATGTAGCAGCCTTCTGGCCGCCGCGCAGCTGAGCTCGGCATTTGTGATATGCCGTTACTAGGCCTCTTTGGCCACCATTGGCATGTCGCTCTTATTGCCCTCGTGTGCTCAGTCCCTCCCCCCCTCAGAATCTCGCTAGGACTTCATTTGCTTTGACCCCTGTGTGCTTCTTTACACTTGACAGTGGGCACATGCATGCCCCTCTCCATGTTTGTCGTGTGTGGATGTCCCTCCTGACTCTCACTGTCACATGTGGCTCTGTGCCACCGTCCATTCCCCGTGGAGGGGTAGCGACGATAAACATAATAATCTATCTATCTATCTATCACTCTGTTGTGAGAGCTGCAAAACCTCATCTACGGGGCGGGTCCATTGCTGCCGGACTCAGGCGCGGCAGTCTGAGCGTGTGATTGGGTTCCACAGCACAGACTGCCGCGGATTCTGCCGCAAAACATATCCAGGGTTTTCTGCGCGGGATGGGCTGTCGTTCTCACAAAACAGTTTATCTGCGGCAGGGTACCAATTGCAAATGATCTAACTAAGTGGATTTGAACTCAGGCTCCTTGCAGCTGTTGGGGTCCATATGAACTGGCACCGCAGATTTCCAATTCATTTGCAACGTAGATTCTACATCTTTTGCAACTAGATTTGATGTTCAGTGTGTGAAAATAAACGTGCATTCCGCTTTGACCTCAAGCATTGTCATCACCATGGATGCATATTAGTTTGTGGGGAATGCCATTCTAAAGCACATCCTTCAACTCCACGCCTTCATCCATGTCATTATGCTTCCATCGTCGTCCAACTCACTCGCCACATCGTTTGTTGAATTAGCATCGACGAATGGTAAACAAATCTGTAGGTGGCGTCCTTGGTTTTGTGAGCTGGAGCAAGGCCATCCAGAATGCTTGTACAACATGAGTTGAGAGAACATTACAACGTGGCAAGCGCTCGACTACAACCCCTTGTCATGTGACATTTCGGACACGCGGTTGTCAGTCAGAGAGATGTTCTTCAACATGATCTCTTTGGCCTATCTAGTTGGGAATTGAAGGAAAGATATCAAAGGAGCCATGCAATAGTCCTCCCAGTTTTGCAACAAGTGATTTTAGCCTATTGATAGAGAGCTTCCGTTCTCATCACCATGCATGACGCAGATTCGCCTACGCCTACACTTTGGGAAGGTCGACATACATGTTTACCATGTTGCAAAAGCCATCGTGGTGTAGTTAACAGTACTCGCATGCCATCACTATTTGGAACTAGTGAAGGCTTACCTACCTTGACCTCCACTGTGAAACATCAAAAAATGTGTTGGCGGCCTCTTACAAAAGAAAAATTACGTTTGTGTCAGTTGGATGGGATGGGTCTCCACATAATTAACAGATGTTTTGTGATGCTTTGGTGCAGATCTCTCCATTCATCCAACTAGATACCTACTTGAAAAGCTTCAGTACCTCGATGGTAATGGGGGGGATGGCACAATGCCTTGGACAGCAGTATCGCTTCAACGAGTTTGGGCCCAACCAAGAACGGCCACAAGACAAATAACTTCATCACGCATCGGCTCGTAACATGATGGAGCGTGTGTTCAGACTCCACAACGGCTGTTTTAGGATCCTCACTACTTTGATGACATATTTTGTGCAGTTTGAATCAAGAGTCATTCTAAGTTACTTTGTTGTGCATAATTCCATTCACACGTTGCACTTGTTCACTTCATTATAAGACATTGCGGTAGAGGTGGCTGATATGGTGGGTCTAAATTTGGGCCAACTAATGCAAAAGGAGGCGGAATGGAGACACACACACATGAGGAGTACACAAAAGGCATTGGGTTAAAACATGTGGGTTGATTTCTGCTCATAGGGTTTGAATGAAGATGATGTCGTGGATGGTGACATGGTTCCGTAACATGTTCTCCATTCAAATGCATGAGCATTGCAATTCCTTACTTTATTGATTTAGAAGATCCCGGCTCGACACCCCCACTACCCGCCTCTCCATTATCATCCTCCTCCACCACGTCACCATGCACTTTGATGGCTTCACTTTTTCGAGCGTGCTTGTAACCTGGTGCATACAACATCACAAGATTTAGATTGCTGTCACCTGCATGGGCCGTTTTTCCTACCATCATTGATTGGCATGACTTTTCGAACTAAAACAATCTTTGTTTCAAGAACACTATGAACTTTCTGTTCGTGTCAAGTGTCTCTACTAAAAATTCAAATTGAACAGCCAACAGAACTGGAAACTAGTTCCAATGAAAAAATCTCTTTTCTAGTCCTCGTATGTGTAGTTATTACCTCAAATGATAAGCACTACTTGTTTGAGGATGGAAATGCGACCCAGTAGACTATGCAACGTAGCATTGGAATGAGCTTGTATTTGTTGGTAAAGCCTAATTCTATATGGCATTGTTTCACAGTGTTTGATTAATGCTTCACAATGCATGTGAAATGCTTGAAAGTGCCTAACTCTTGGACAATGCCTCACAATGCATGGATATGGCCTCAGAATTCCTAGCAATGTCATAAAACACTTACAAATGTTTGAAGACTTCTGGAAATGCCTGGGCCACACATGGGTAATGCTTAGGCAATTAGTTGCAATTCCTAGCAATACTTGGAAATGTCTAGGAATTCATGGTTTTGCTTTGGGACTGCTTGGAGTTGCCTAGGAATTCTTATTAATTCTACATAGTTTTCTTATCGATTCTTGGGAAGCTTCTGGAAATACTTGGCAATGTATGCCAATGCCTGGGAAATGCCTAGAAATGCTTTGAGAATGCCTAGTAATGCTTATGCAATGGCTAGCAGTGCATGGAAATGCTCGACAATGCACGAGAAAACCTAGGTATTCTGTGGGATTTCTTGGCCATGTCTGGAAATGCCTGGAAAATTCCTAGCATTGTTTTGCCATGCTTGGAAATTCCTGGCACGGCCTGGCTGTGCCTAGAAATCCCCATGAGTGCCCTGATAACTCGTGGTAATACCTTGGTATTGCTTGGACATGCTTTGGTCATGCTTGGAAATGCATGGGAATGTCCAAGTATTGCCTGGAATTGGCTAAAATCTCCCAAAGAAACCTGGGCAACGCCTATGAATGCTGAAGAAATCCTGACAACGCCTTGCAACTCTTGTCAATGCTTGGGAAATGCTTGGCAATGCCCAGTAATGAATGGGAAATGGTTGATGATGCCTAGCAATGCATGGGAAATGCTTGGCTATTCCTAAGGCTATGCCAAACATTACCCAAGGGTAACGTTTGGCATAGCCTTAGGAATCCTAAGGATACCTACCTGGTAATGNCCTGGGCAACGCCTATGAATGCTGAAGAAATCCTGACAACGCCTTGCAACTCTTGTCAATGCTTGGGAAATGCTTGGCAATGCCCAGTAATGAATGGGAAATGGTTGATGATGCCTAGCAATGCATGGGAAATGCTTGGCTATTCCTAAGGATACCTACCTGGTAATGCCTAGAAAATTTGAGGAAAAACCCAACCGTGCCTGGGAAATGCATGGGTAGTGCCTGAAATGCATGGAAAACTGTAGGCAATGCCCGGGGAATGCCTAACAGTGCTTTGGAATGCCTTCTCATGTGTGAGATATGCTTGGCAATTCTTGGGCAATTCCCGATCAATNGAAATGCTTGGCAATGCCCAGTAATGAATGGGAAATGGTTGATGATGCCTAGCAATGCATGGGAAATGCTTGGCTATTCCTAAGGCTATGCCAAACATTACCCAAGGGTAACGTTTGGCATAGCCTTAGGAATCCTAAGGATACCTACCTGGTAATGCCTAGAAAATTTGAGGAAAAACCCAACCGTGCCTGGGAAATGCATGGGTAGTGCCTGAAATGCATGGAAAACTGTAGGCAATGCCCGGGGAATGCCTAACAGTGCTTTGGAATGCCTTCTCATGTGTGAGATATGCTTGGCAATTCTTGGGCAATTCCCGATCAATGTGTAAAAATGCCTAACAATGACTAGTTAATGCCTAGAAACACCTTGGAATGCTAAAATAAATTAATGCATTTATTGTTTAATGCTTTGGTGTATTTCCTCGCTATTCTTAGATTTTCTTGGCAATGCCTTGCAAAGCTTGGCAATGTTTTACAGTTATTTGAGGTGCTTGGGTAATTCTTACGTCAATTGGATATATCTGACAATGCCTCGCAATACATGGGCCCTACCACATGAGAAATAGGCAATGCGTAACATCGCCTGGTAACGTAAGGCATTCCTTGGCAATGATTGAAGTTTGGAGCAATCCCTGGAGTTTTCTGCCAATGCTTGGACATTCTTGGAAATGCATGGCAATTCATGGCACACCTAGCAATGCCTAAACATGCCTAGAAATGCCTAAAACTATGTAAAAATGCATATGTTATGCTTAGAAATGCGTAGAAAAATCCTGGATAATGCCTGGAAATGCCACTTATGGTTGAAAAATGCCTTGGTAATACGCGGCAATGTTTGGCACTGTCTCACAATGCCTCGAAATGAGTGGTAATGTTTGACAATTTTTGGGAGATGCCTGGATTCTAATGTCTAGTCAATGCCTAAATAATGCATGAAAATTCCTTGTAACCCTTAGACATGGCTAGCAATTCACACCAATACCTGGAAATACCCATTAACACCTAGGGAATGACTCTCTACTATCAGGAAATGACTGGCAATGCGTAGGTTTTTCTTTGTGATTCCTAGGAATGCTTATCAATGCCTCGTGTTGCCAAGCATTTTGTGAATAATGCCAACATATTGTTGGCAATGCATGGCAATCTGTGGAAATCAGAATGCATAAAAATGCATGTCAATACCTTGTAATGTCTTATACATTCCTTGGAAAATTGTTGGCAATCATATGATTGCCAAAACTTTTCCAGTGCCTAGAAATGCATGGTAATTCTTGGTGTTGCCTAGGAAATACCTGACATTGATTGGGCAATGCTTGTAAATGCTTAGAAATTCCTATGTAATGCATTGGCAATGCATGAAACTTCCTAGCTATTCCTCACAATGCTTGACAATGTATGGTGGTGTTAAAAAATGCCTAAAATTCCTCGTAATGCCTGAGAATGCTTAGCAATATAACGTGATGCTTAGAAATGCCTCTAATGCCTGACAATGCATGGAAATGACAGGGAATGTGTGGAAAATCCTATGATGTTCTTGGAAATGACTGTGTAAGAAATGCTTAGACAATGGTTGTTAATGTTCTTTAAGGTCTAGTGATTCCACATCAGTGCCTTGGCAATTCTTGGCAATGTATTCGTAGTGACATGATAGTGCATGGAGAATGCCAAGAAATCCATGGTCATGTGTAACAATGCCTAGAGAATGCCAAGAAATGCCTACTAATGCCTAGAAAACGCCTGAAAATGCATCTCAATGCTTGAGAAATTTCTAAAAGTGCCTCAGAAATTCCTGGCAATGTATGGCTAATGCCTTGAAATGTCAGTGTAATAACTTAAAAACATAAGGATATGCCTAGCAATGCCATGGCAATGCTTGGAAATGCCTGGCATTGCTAGGCCAATGCCTAGCAATGCTTGAGAAATGTCTAAAAATGCCTCATCAAATCCTAGCAATGCCTAGCAATGCTTGGTAATTCTTGGGCAGTGCCTCACAACCTGGCTATGCCTTGCATTACCCAGGCAATGTCTGGAATCACCTACACATGCCTTGTAATTCTTGGAAATCACTCATAAAGACATAGCAATGCCTATAAATGCTTGATAATATTCAAGAAAAGCCTAGAAACACCTGAAAATGTGTGACAAAGGGTGGCAATATGCACGCCATGTCTAGGCCAAGCATGGTTATGCCTGGCAATGCATTGTTATGCATGGCAGTCTATGGAAATTCCCATAAATACATGGCAATGCATAGAAATTTCTAGCAGAGCCACGTTATGTAAGGCAGTACCAAACAATGCTTGGCAATGACTAGCAATGTCTGGAAATTCCTAACAATTCCTAATAATGCCTAACGAAGCATGGGTAATGCATGAAAATGCATTGGAATGAGTGAAAATGGCTTGTAATGCGTGGGAAATGCATTAAATGTTCCAGTAATACCTGGCAATACGTGGGAATGACTCATAATGCCTGGTAATACCAGGAAACTCCAAAGTAATGCCAAGCAATGCCTGGGAAATACAAGGCAGTTCCTGAATATTGCTTGGCAATACCTCGGCAATGCTAGGCAATGAAACCCTCCTTCTTCCTAGCAATGCTTGGTATTTCGAAATGAGTTGTGACAATGCCTAGGCAATGCCTTTATATGTCTACATGTTCCGAGACATGCAATGGAATACCTAGGAAATGTTTGGCAATGCATCGCAATTCCTGGAAATGCTTCTGAATTCCATTAACTTCTTAGCAGTTGCTGGAGAATGTCTTGGAAATCCTTGCCATGCCTAGGTATGTCGTTGTAATACATTAGCAATGTCCAGGATTTTCCTAGCAATGTCTTAGAAATTTCTGGCAATGAACAATGCCTTGAAAGCGCCTAAAAGTGCCTCGTACATTAGTGGCAGTTACTGCCAATGCCTAAGCAGTTCATCAGAATTATTGTAAATTGCTTGGAGAATCTCGCGAATTTCCTGGGTAATGCCTGTAAATTCCTTGTAATTCCTGAAAATGCCTGCAATGACTGGGAATTGCTTGGCACTACCCGGGCAATGTCCTTCGATGCATATGCAATTCTTCTACAATTTTGGGGAATTCTTAGGCAAGGCCTTGCAATGCCTAGAAGTTCCTTTAAAATACAAAAAAATACTTGGTGATGTTGAAAATTTCTATGCAATGCCTAAAAAACACCCGGCAATGCCTAGAAATTCTTGGTTAATAGTTTGCGATGCTTGGAAATACATGGAAAATGCCTTGGTTATGACGGACATGTTGTAGAATGCTTGGGGAATGCCTGGTATTTCTTGGAGATCCCTAGGAAGGCCTGGGCAAGACCTTCCAATACGTGGTAATGCCTCACCAATACCTGGCAATGCCTAGCAATGCCTGATAATGCCTGAAAATGACTGGAAATGCAATGAAATACTGTGCATTGTTTTGGCGATGCTTGCAGATAGCAAGGCAATGTCTCGTATTGCTTCCGCAATGCTTGGGAAATTCCTGGAAATTCTTTTGTCTGGGTATTTCCTGGAAATTCCCAGAAATACATGGTAATACCTGGTATTGCTTGTGGACTGCCTGGAAGTGTCTGGAAATTCCTGTAAATGCTTGGTCATGCCTGGAAATTCCTGGTGATTCCTGGGTATTAGCCAGGTAATCCCTAACAGTTCCCCACAATGCTTGGGCTATACCTTGACATTCTTGGCAAAGCTTTAAAACTTCAGACAATGTAGGAAAATGTTGGTAATACATGGGCAATGCCTGGGGAAAGTTTGTTAGTACCCAACTATGCCTAGGGATGCTTGATAATTCTTGGAAATGCCTTGCAATGCCTGGGAAATGCCTAGGTAATACTCTACACTACTTGAAAGAAAAGTAAAATACCTAGGGGATGCCTCAAAATTCCTGGAAATTCTGGAATTTCTGGGAAATGCATAGCAGCGCCTGGAAATGCCTAGAAATTTTCAGCAACATGTATGTAGTGCTTGGAAATGGATGCCACTGCCTGGTGAATTCCTTGAATCCCTTGGAAATGTTTGGGAAATGTCTGGCAATGCCTGGGAAATGCCTGACGATGTGTAGGCAATTGTTTGCAATGGATGGAAATTCCTAGTCATGCATGCAATTCTTGGGAAATGTCTGGGAACTTTCTAACAATGTGTGGCAATGGCTGGGTAAACTCCTGGTGATGTCCTTAGAATGCATATCAAAGGTTGGTTATGCCTGGAAAGTGCACGGAAAATGCTAGGGAAATGCTTCGGCAATGTCTGGCAATGCCTTGGAAATGCTTGGGCAATACCTAGGAAATGCTTACCATATGCTTACAACCTCCATAGTAGGTGAAATTCAGATGTAGTCATTCGGAGGTTCTGATGTAACTTCCCGTGGAGGTTTTTGGTCAGAAAAACCCTTGGTAATGAATGAATAGCCTGGGAGTTAAACCTAAACCATTCGTAAAATGCCATACAAGCACGTGAAAAGTTTGGGCCCTTTGATAACAGTTTACATGAAAGAAGCACAAGCCCCGGGTATTTGACACGATTTAAATTTACCTGGTTCTTAATGGACACAAATACAAAATGACTTAACTGGAGGCTCAATCCCCGTATAGCATGTCATCTCCACCATTTGAACGTTCGTGTTTGAATTCTCGTCTTCGGTTTTTGGCACTGCCCCTGCGGGTGGGTAACTTAGCCCACCAAACCTCTTCCAGGTTGGGCCACTGCCAGGTGGCAGTCAAGCTGTATCCTGTGACCTTTTCCAGAGTCTCCACAAACCGCCATGGGTATTGGAACCACCCCGAAGCACATGATATCTTCATCAGTTGCAACTGTCTTCATAGCCCCTGCAGCCAACATCACCAGTGATGTTTTTTTTTACATGGAGACATCCAGCCGCATCGTGATCACCACGGACTTCCAGTCTGTGACTCCCAAAGAGTACAAGGAGGAGGTCTAGCGTGCGGCTATTGGAAGAAAGCCGTGTCCCATCATTGCAAAGATTCCCAAGCATCATCCTAGACGTCAGCCGAATGTCATCGACATGGTCAATTTGGCAAGGGTGCCCATGCCGCCATCATTGAGCCCGGTGACTGATCCTCCTGGCTGTGAAGAACCCATCATCTTGGACTTCAGCGATGGTGATGAATACATGGAAGAATAATTTGATGAGGAAGATGATGCCGGTGTTCCAGAAAATGCCAGCAATGTTGCCACGTCATCTGCCAACAATGGAGGCAGCCCATCTGCATCAATGATGTCGGTTGCATCTTCGTTGAGCCAAACCCACTGCAAACATGACTAGTTTGTGGAGAGTCATGGCCGCATCATCCATGCTGCGGCCGTCAACCAGAAGCATGCCACATTCGGTGATGCACTATGTTTTCTGTTGACTTCCTGTTGTCAGCCCGGTCGGTTATTGTCCCTACAATGACCTCAGCACCACTTTCATGTGGTGTTGGTACAAGACCAACTCTCCTAGAGAGATTCTGGACACATTCCTCGTGATTCTGGCGCAGCCCCCACCTGGCGCACTCCGTACTGGAGAGAGCGTCGGCAAGCGCATGCGGGGCAGCCATGGAAGGCCCGGGTACTTCACTAAGAAGCCTGCCCTGAAGCGAAAGATCAAGGACACCCTCGTGCGCATGCAGGGGGGTGATGCTCCCCTCAATGAGATGGTGATTTTTCACACCATGCTGCAAGTGACAAGCAAAGAGGGAGTGGATGAGCTCAACGGCAAGCCGTTCAAGCGCCTTTACTCCAATCTCTTCTGGCACACCTTCGTCCGGCAGGAATTGTTGTGGTTTTGGCACCATTCCACTTCAGCACTGCAGTGGGTTCCCTCAGATTGGCCTGCTCGTTGTGAGCAGATTTTACTCCCCTACAGTTTCTACATGAAGCTTTATAACATCAAGGACAAGTTTCGGGTCAACGTGGACCACACCGGGATCCTGTTGATGCATGGAAAATACCTGGTTATATCTGGCAGTGCCTAGCATTGCCTGAGGAATGCCTGAAACTACCTTGGATGCCTTGTGATGTCTAGTAACGCCTTGCAATGCTTGGCAATGCTTGAAAGTGCATTGCCAANTCCGGCAGGAATTGTTGTGGTTTTGGCACCATTCCACTTCAGCACTGCAGTGGGTTCCCTCAGATTGGCCTGCTCGTTGTGAGCAGATTTTACTCCCCTACAGTTTCTACATGAAGCTTTATAACATCAAGGACAAATTTCGGGTCAACGTGGACCACACCGGGATCCTGTTGATGCATGGAAAACACCTGGTTATATCTGGCAGTGCCTAGTATTGCCTGAGGAATGCCTGGCAATGCCCGAAACTACCTTGGATGACTTGTGATGTCTAGTAACGCCTTGCAATGCTTGGCAATGCTTCAAAAGTGCATTGCCAATGTCTAGAAATTCCTGTGATTAACTGGAAATGCTTGGAAATGGCCTGGAAATGCCTGGTAATGCCTTGGGAAATGCCTTAGGCAATGCCTGGCAGTGCTTCGTAACACTTGCCAGTGACTAGGAATGCCTGGATAATGCTGGGAAATGCCTAAGAACGCCTAATTATTGACGTGTTCTGTCAGGAAATACTTGGTAATGCCTTTTCAACACGGAGCAATGCTTGGACAATACCTAGAAATGCCCAGAAATACCTTTGCAATACCATGCATTTTGTCCCCATGCCTAGGAAATGCCTAGGCAATGCCTAGAAATTCTGGTAATGCCTGTCAATATTGGGAAATGCCTTGCAATTCTTAGGCAATGCCTAGGAAATGCCTGGAAATGCCTAAGCAACATCTAGCAATGCTTGGGCAATACCTGGCAATGCCAAAAAAATGTTGGGCAATTCCTAGAAAGTCCTAGGAAAACCTTTCCAATTCCTGACAATGCCTGGAAATTCCTTTAAAATGGCAAGAAATGCCTGGCAATGCCTTGGTGATGCCTGGGCAGCGCTAGAGCAATGCTGCAAGCTCCTTGGAAATGCCTCATAATGCATGGGAATGACTTGGTTATGCCTGGAAATGCATGTTTTTCTTTGGGAATGCAGGAGCAATGCCTTGAAATACCTTGGAAATGCTCAGGCAATGCCTGGAAATACAAGGCATCACCTAGGCAATGTGTGGCAATGCCCAACAGTACTACACAATGCATAGACAATGTCTTCCAATGCCTAGCAAGCCTGGCAATGCTTGGGCAATGTCTAGTAATGCTAGGGCTATGCTGCTAAATGCCTGTCAATGCCTATACATGCCTAGCAATGCTGGGAAATGCCTTGGCAATACCTGGCAATGCCTAACGATGCCTGGAAATGTCTGGATAATGCCTGGCAATTCCTGCACGATGCCTTGGCAATGCTGGGCAAAGCATGGGCAGTACTTTGCAATGCCTGGAAATTCTTGCAATTCCTCGCAATCTCTGGCGATGCCTATCGATTTCTTGCCATTTTGGGATGTGCGTATCTGGCAGAAGTTCAACCAGTGGTTTGTGGTCAAGTGGTGAGAAACACATCCGCCAAAGACATCCGCCAGTATCATCCAACAAAATAAACTCAGGGGAGTAAACCAATGGATGAGTAGCACATGTTGTTTTTGGGGCTTGGAGTCAGTGAATCAGTGGCACAGTTTGCTACTCAAGGACATGGCCAAAATCGTGACTTCAGGTCCACAGACAGGTTGCAGACCTTGCTAGACCCCATCATCCAAATCGTGCAAAGGGGTACCAAACCTGCTCCATTTTGTGCCAAACATGGCACAAAACATTGGCATAGGTGGTTTGGTGCAATGGTTGGTAGTCAAGGGGCGCTTTGACAGATGCCTTCCAGACTAGCGCTAGGCTAGTAGCCAGGGGCTAATGTTGCACTCCAAAAGCACAATTTGGAAACAATGCCAGTCGAAGTCGTGCCCAATTTGGTACATTGAGGAGTTTATGAGCATCCGTATACCTCACCAAATCATGTCCGTGTTGATTAAGTGACCCAGAAAGCGCATTGCTGACTGAATTTCTGGTCACATCGAGTGTGGCAAACAGAAAGCGCATGCTTAGACTCAGAACTTGAAAAAACAAAGCTGTGAACCTCGCAACCTGTCAGTCAACTTTTGACTGTGTTACAACAGAGGGAACTTGAGATTTACACTACTATGCCTATGCAAGTCGTCTCACTTCACTTTGTGAATAATACGTCTAAGCTAGGGCCAAATCCATGGAGGCCATGAGTCACGCAAGTCAACTAGCACGTCTGCGGAGAGGATACCTACGGGTGAGTCTTGCTGATCGAGCTCACCCGATGGCTGGCGAGTGAATCTCACTGGCATTCTCCCAAGCTTGAGGGCAAAGGCCTCTTGAGGACAGACAAAAACTGCGGCTAGGGCAGTTCCGGGTTTTGGACTGGACAATGCCAGTCCCATCTGCCACCATTGCAAAAACCAAGACTAATCTAGGTTCTGTGTCAACACAAACACAGTTGGTCAGCAATTAAGTGCGAACAAAGCCAGGTCAATGAAAGGCAGCCAAGAGCACTGCATCTAACTGCCAGATGGAGCAAAGGCTATACTGTTAGGAGGGAATCAAGCACGTGAGTGGCCGTGGAAAGCAGGCATCGCTAGTCCACTGGTGACGTGTGTGCTCACTGTGCATCGCCTCCACTCTCTGCGTCAGCATGACATGCACAGTCATGGACACAATCAAGGGATGTGTATACACAGCATAGTCAACACGCCTCCTTGGACAATACTGCAGGAGATGCACATCCAAGTTGATGGAGTTGGTGGTGAAGTGCTGGAGAGGGAAGAGCTTTGGTGGGAAAATCAGTAACTTGATTCTCACCCTTGATAGAGCAGACTTGCACAGCACCTGCTTCCACTACTCCATGAACGAAGTGATTTTCTACCCTGATGTGCTTTGTGTATGGACGAAACACACCATGATTTTCTTTGATGCTGCGTGTTACTGAGATTTCACTATGAAGTGGCACTGAGGGCACATGCAAACCCAATTCCTCAAGTATTCGTGCCAGCCAAATCCCCTCACAAGCTGCTTCTCTTGATGCCATGTACTCCTCCTCCGCCACGCTGCAAGCCACACAAGACTTTTTTATACTGAGCCATGACATAGCCGTACCCCGCACACAAAACACATAGCCACCCCGACTACGAGCCCCGCTGTCACGTGTGTAGTCACTGTCACAAAACCCATCCAACAGTTGATGTGGTGAAAGAGCAAAGACAAGGCCAAAACCAGCGGTGCCTAGCACATAGTGAAGTAACTTCAACAAGACTTTAAGATGAGTGCTGTGTGGCTGCTGGCTGCACTAGGCCAGAACATTGAATGCACATGAGGTTTCCAGATGTGTAGTGGATGAAAGGTATGAGAGGCTGCCAGTGATCTGTCGGTAGAGTGTGGGATCGCAGTCTGGTCCATAGCTTGTTGTGTATGCATCCTACAACTAAGCGAAAACATCAGGACTCATGGTGGAGTACTGACATGGAAAATGTCACACAAAGTGTTGGAAGCGTGAAGTGAAGTGCGCTATGAACCATCCTTGATGCAAGGTGAGTGTGCTTACAACTCTGTCTCTAGTGATAGTCACGCTTAAGAAGTTATGTCCAGATGTAGTGCTGGATGTGCATTGTTTTGGTGCATGTGATGAGAGTGAGTGAAGGGGATAAGATGAGAAGATCATCCGCATAGACCATTGGGGCAGCAGGGATATTGCCCTCCCGTCGCAAGAAAAGAGAGGAATCACACGCACTTTGACTAAAGCCACCAGTCTCCAATGTGTGAATGATTTCATTGTTCCAGCACCTGGATGCCTGCTTTAGTACTTAAAGGGCCTTGAGCAATAATCACATGCGTTCCGTGTCATCGTCAAACCCCTCTGGACGTTTTACACACAGTTCTTCTTCTAGTGGGCCAATGAGGAAGGCGTTTTTCACATCCATTTTATGGATCTCCCAGTCCTCATGAGCAGCAACACCCAGCAGCACGCGACAGGTCCCATACNTTGTTCCAGCACCTGGATGCCTGCTTTAGTACTTAAAGGGCCTTGAGCAATAATCACATGCGTTCCGTGTCATCGTCAAACCCCTCTGGACGTTTTACACACAGTTCTTCTTCTAGTGGGCCAATGAGGAAGGCGTTTTTCACATCCATTTTATGGATCTCCCAGTCCTCATGAGCAGCAACACCCAGCAGCACGCGACAGGTCCCATGCTTACCTATTGGTACATAGGTTTCGGAAACGGCTTGGCCTGGCACTTGGTGAGAACCTTTAGCCACCACTAAGGGTTTTTCAATTGAAAAGACTGGTGAAAGGACACGTTGAAAAGACAATATGAAAAGAAACCTTCCAGCTTTCCTTTCAACTAAGAAACCCATTTTCACATCAATTGCCTTACGACCAGGTGGCAGGGAAACAAGCTGTAACATTTTAGCTCAAGCAAGGCAGTGATCTCTGATGCCATGGCCTTTTCCTTTTCCTATTCTGCAGCGTCTCTGTGCCCCCTTGCCTTAGTAAGAGTCAATGGCTCCATTAGTGTAAGATTACTGTTAGTGGGACCGACGGTGTGGTAGAATTGCACCTGCAGTGT
Organism: Penium margaritaceum; assembly: GCA_023375785.1. Lineage (NCBI taxonomy): Eukaryota > Viridiplantae > Streptophyta > Zygnematophyceae > Desmidiales > Peniaceae > Penium > Penium margaritaceum. The sequence goes on from SZWC01020403.1 coordinate 33,429, forward strand.
ACTCACGATACATCCTGTAGTGAACATTGCATAGGCTTTGGAGGGGGTATTACAACCTTTTCATTGCTCTAAGGTGAGTATTGATGGGACACACCCGGGGGTGAGTGTGGTGCACTCGACTTTGTGCTATCCAGGTCAGCAGGTGTCAAGAGTGTTGAATTGTTTTGCCCCTTTTTCAGTGTTGGAGGACGGATCAGGAATGCTTTGCCCCTTGTGGAGGCATGACCCCTGGATCCGTTGTAGTGTGACTTGACTATGGTATGTTTTATGTGAGACATGACATGTGAGTACACCATGTGGATGAGTGGTTACCTTGGCCATTTATTGATTTGGCTAAGTGAGAGATTATCAGTGCAAATCTCATCCCATGTACACCTTTTTTTCTATGGAATCTTCCAAGAAAGAAATTCCATAGCTTATTGGACGCTATATGGTTGGTCAGTCACCTTGACACTAGGATGCTTATGTGCCAAGCCCACAGTGCAAGTCTATTGATGATGTGGCTGGTTCAGGCCACTTCCCATGAATGTGCTTTTGAGTTCTAGGACTGGACAGACAGCTATGAAAGGACTTGTCTTGCATGTTGATCAATTAACCCTTGCTTGATTCTCTCTTGCGTATTGACCACTTAAGCTCTTCTTGAGATGTAGTGCTAAGGCGTTAGTACTGTTGAAGGTAAAGTGTATGCTTTATTAAGTTTGGGGTGCATGACACATGTCAACAAAGGAAGAAGGTGTTAATGCCTTTGTGAGCTTTTTGGTTTTGCGGCTTCTCTGCCAGAGGTGGCTAGCTCAGTAGCTAACAAAGAGATCAGTGGGAATGCGATCAGTCTAAATCTCTTCTTGCTCTAGAGTCCTGGAGGTTCCTCTTACCTCACTCGGGACAAACACGGATTCACTCACATAATGTGGGTAGTGCTTAGGGGGTGTAATGTTGGGGACATGCCGCAATGTGTCAAACAGCTTGTATGGCATGTGCTCCAAGAAAGAAGCATCCAAATTTTCAAAAAAGCAATGGCTCATCGGATCCCAAAACTGACATGCCTTGGGCGCATGTGAGACCCCCATGAAAACACACCAATGATCATGTGGGCTGAGCTTGTTTTCTAGGTATGGCTGTACAAACCACACACACGCCATTGTACCCCACACCCTGGCGGAATGAAGATCCACCTTTTTCTTGAACCACCATTCCCAGGTTGTGACTGCCTTAGGCAATGAGCCTTATGGAACATAGTTCCAGATTCAGATGACATACTTAACTGCTTCTTCCCAGAAACTGGACGACAGACCAGACTTAGTCAGCATTGTATGTAGAGTATCACCCAACTTAC
>SZWC01020404.1:27557-38842 GCA_023375785.1 Penium margaritaceum
TCTGTGCCTGCGCCTGCGCCTGAGATCTGCACCTGTACCTGCTATCTGTGCTTGCGCCTATGCCTGCGCCTGTGCCTGTGCTTGCGCATGCGCCTGCACCTGCGCATGTGCACTACGCGTGCAATCTGTGCCTCTGCCTTTGCCTGTGATCTGCGCCTCCGCTTGCGATTGCGCCTGCGCGTGCGCGTGCAATCTCTGCCTGCAATCTGCACGTGCACCTGCGCCTGCGCCTGCAATCTGCAATCTGCAATCTACAACTGCGCCTGCGCCTGTGATCTGCGCCTGCGCCTGTGATCTGCGCCTGCGCATGTGCCTGCAATCTGCACCTGTGCTTGCCCTTGCCATCTGCGCCAGCCCTTGCGATCTGCGGCTGCGCCTGTGATCTGTGCCTGCGCCTGCGCCTGCAATATGCACCTGCGCCTGCGCCTGCGCCTGCAATATGCACCTGCGCCTGCGCCTGCAATTCGCACCTGCGATTTGCGCCTGCTCCTGTGCCTGCGATCTGCGCCAGTGCAAGTGCCTGCACGTGCTCTTGCAATTTGTGCCTGCACTTGCCCATGCGATCTGCGGTTGCGCCTGAAATGTGCGCTTGTGACAGGAATCTGCGCCTGCGCCGGCGTTCTGTGCGTGCGATCAGCGCCAGCACCTGCCATCTGCGCCCATGCCTGCGCCTGCAATTTTCACCCGCGCCTGCGCCTGCAACCTGTGCATGCGCCTGCATCTGCAATCTGGGACCGCACCTGCGCCTGCGCCTGCGATCTGCGCTCGCGCTTGCACTTTCGATTGCGATCTGCAGTTGTGCCTATGCCTACAATCTATGCCCACGCCTGCGCCTGCACCTGCAGTCTGCGTCGGTGCCTGCAATACACGCCTGCAGTCTGTATCTGCATCTGCATCTGCGCCTATGATCTGCGCCTGCGCCTGCAATTTGCGGCTGGCCCTGCGCCTGTGATCTGCGCCTACGTCTACACTTGCGATCTGCGCTTGCACCTGCATTTGCGATCTATGCCTGCACTTACGATCTATGCATGCGCTTGCTTGTGCGATCTGCCCCTGCACCTATGATCGTCGCTTGTGCCTACGCCTGTGCCTGAAATGTGAACTTGCACCTGCAGTTGCCCCTGCGTCTGCACCTGCAGTCTGTGCCTGCAATCTGCGCCTGCGCCTGCAATCTGTGCCTGCACCTGCACTTGCGATTTATTCCTGCACTCGCTTGGGCGATCTGCTCTTGTGCCTCCACCTGCGATCTTCGTTTGTGTCTGCACCTGCACCTGCAATGTGTGCTTGCGCCTGCCATCTGCATTTGCGGCTGCGTCTGCAATCTGCGCCTGCGATCTACGTCTGCGCCTATGCCTGCGGCTACGCCTGTGTCTGTGCATGCAATCTGTGCCTGTGCCTCCCATCTGTGCCGGCGCCAGCGCCTGCGCCTGCGATCTGTTTCTACGTCTACGCCTGCGCCTGAGCAGACACCTGCGCCTGCGTCTGCTGCGCGTGAGGCTTTGCCTGCAACATACCAGGGTCTCCCCCTGTGATCTGCACCTGTGCCTGCAATCTGCGCATGCGCCTCCGCCAACAATCCGTGCCCGAGCCTGCCACTTGCGCCTGTACCTGCCATCTGCGCCTAAGCCTAAGCCTGAAATCTGCGCCTGCACCTGCAATTGCGATCTATGCCTGCACGTGCTTGTGCGATCTGCGCCTGCGCCTGCGATCTGTACCTCCGATCGCTGCTTGTGCCTGCGCCTGCGCTTGCAATGTGCGCTTGCGCCAGCGATTTGCTCCTGTGCCTGTGCCTGCGCCTGCGCCTGAGATGTATTCCTACCACTACGCCTGCGCCTGCGATCTACGTCTGCGCCTATGCCTGCGGCTACGCCTGTGTCTGTGCATGCAATCTGTGCCTGTGCCTCCCATCTGTGCCGGCGCCAGCGCCTGCGCCTGCGATCTGTTTCTACGTCTACGCCTGCGCCTGAGCAGACACCTGCGCCTGCGTCTGCTGCGCGTGAGGCTTTGCCTGCAACATACCAGGGTCTCCCCCTGTGATCTGCACCTGTGCCTGCAATCTGCGCATGCGCCTCCGCCAACAATCCGTGCCCGAGCCTGCCACTTGCGCCTGTACCTGCCATCTGCGCCTAAGCCTAAGCCTGAAATCTGCGCCTGCACCTGCAATTGCGATCTATGCCTGCACGTGCTTGTGCGATCTGCGCCTGCGCCTGCGATCTGTACCTCCGATCGCTGCTTGTGCCTGCGCCTGCGCTTGCAATGTGCGCTTGCGCCAGCGATTTGCTCCTGTGCCTGCGCCTGCGCCTGCGCCTGCGATGTATTCCTACCACTACGCCTGCGCCTGCGATCTATTTCTACCACTACGCCTGCGCCTGCGATCTATTTCTACCACTACGCCTGCGCCTGCGACCTATTTCTACCACTACGCCTGCGCCTGCGACCTATTTCTACCACTACGACTGCGCCTGCGACCTATTTCTACCACTACGACTGCGCCTGNCTGTGATGTGCGCCAGCGCGTGCAATTTGCGCCTGCAATCTGCGCGTGCAATTTGCGTCTGCGCTTGCGATCTGCGCCCGCGCCGCACCTACACTTGCGCCAGCTACCTCCACCCGAGTTTTGGCATAAATGGCCAAAAACAACACAAAGGCAAGGCCAGGCTTCGCTTGTGCTCACCTGACTTGACAGCCGAGTGAAAAAACGTCAGATGCCCTTCTGCACCAGCACTTCTGCTGCAGCACCTTCTGCCGCAGCACCTTCTGCCGCAGCACCTTCTGCTGCAGCACCTTCTGCAGCAGCACCTTCTGCTGCAGGGGCTCCCTCTGTTGTTCCGCCACAGCGTTGGCGTCAGCAGCAGCAGCGGCAGCGCGACCCTTCACAGCCTGCCAGGAGGAGGAACTCCGCACTGCAGCAGGGCCCCGCTGTTGCAGCAATGTGTGTGAGCAGCACGGCTTTGTCGCCCAGTAAGAGCAGCGAGTGGAGACCCTGAGCGTCATCCTCCTACGCCTTGCCTCCTCCACCTTACCTCACCCCACCAAACATCACCTCACGTGCCATGCTGGATCCGTCCACGGTTGGGGTGTCAGTGCAATCGGCCTCAGTTCGTGTGCGAGCCTTGCTGACGCTGCAGCACCTGCCCAATCCGCCTCCCTCCGCCTTCCAACGCCGTCATCCCACGCCTGCTGTGACCCCTTGGAGGCCACCATCACCATCAGCACCACGACCACGACGGCCACTGCCACCGCCACTCGATACAACAACGGCAAATGCGTCTCAACGCGCCAGAGTCTACGCCGGCAGAGTCCGCCAACGACTGAGGCAATGGTGAGGCATGTCTGAAGTACGACGCCGACGCTGCACCAGTCCATCTGCTGCACCGGCTTCCTACTGGTCGTGGTTTGCCATAGATACGGACACCAAGCTCACGTTGCTCGAGTACGGACGCCATCTGGCGCCATAGAGCCGTAGGATGGTCGAGGAACTCCAACGAGCGTTTTTGGGTTACATAGTAACCTTTTTGGGGTTACGTAGTAACCCTATGCAATCGGTTCGGTATCCAAGAATCAGCGCTGACGTCAGAAAATCCGCCGCACAAGGACTTCCACGACGGCAATTCTGTCTGCGGTCGGTGTTTCTGTCCACCGACAGCCCATCGAGTATTTTCTAGGCATTTTTTTCAGCACTTCTGTCGCGTCCGGAAGACAGGCCCTCTCTGAGCGCGATTTTCATTGCGGAAGCGACTCCCAGTCCGAGAAATACGCGCGAATCGGACAGACTTCGCGCAGCAACCAGGGTTTTTTCCGAAACATATACCGGACATCGCAAGCAAGCACTTGACTTCACCGACGACGACTTCTCGGACAGGAGGGGAAGGTCGAGCAAAACTCGTTTCCAAGGCAGATAACATGTTTGAACCCGGCTTCAGTCAATTACTACGTAACCCCGATGCAAGCCTGCGTGCAGCCAATGCCACTTTCCTTGCAAAAAATCGGATTTTATGATTGGTCCGTCCTCACCAATTTCTGGTCAGACTTCTGAGGACGGACGGAACACGGTTGAGCGATGTTCCCGGGTCAAAAACGGAAAGTTGTCATATAAATCATGAACGAAGGGTGTAAAGAGATGGGGAAAAAATGGGAATGCGGGATTGCAGTGTAATAATTCATTTCATTTATTTAAACGTATAAGTAACGTCTTTGTGTACATCATGAACATATCGTGTGATACAATTAATGTGGAATGACTTGAATCACTTTTCTTTCACTTTTTGGGTACATAAAAAGTAGTTCACTTTTCTTGAGAAATATCCGATTTTATGATTGGTCCGTCCGCACGAATTTCTTCGCCAACGGCCGGTCGGACTTCTGAGCACGGACGGAACACCCTTGTGTGGTGTTCCCGGGTTAAAAACGAAAAGTGGTCTTGTACATGATGAACGAAGGGTGTAAAGAGATGGAAAAAAACTTGGAATGCCGGCTTGCACTGTAATAATTTATTTCTTGTATTTAAACGTATAAATAACGCCTCTGTGTACACTAAAAACATATTGTGTGGTACAATTAATGTGGAATGACTTCAATCACTTTTCTTTGTCTTTTTGGGTACATAGAAATTAGGTCACTTTCATGATCCTCGTTGCTACATCTATGTCTTTCACCTAATGTATGGTTGGTTAACTTGAGCTCAGACAGCGAATGGAGAAAAGGTATATGATTTCCCCCGGTCAAAAATGCAATGTAGTAAGGTATACTTCAATGAAAACGGTATAGAAGACATGAACGTGTTAGTTGGACGTCTATCTACTATTGGAGGAAAACATTTCTATTCATGTGGATATTTTTGGTCAAAGCAAATATATTTCTGGCAACTTTTTGCCAGGCAATGATGTGGACATTTTGGAATCAAGTGCAATGTAGCTGGACTACTGTGACGACAATTCTCTTTGTATACGGTGACATCTTTCATCTATATACCTCGAGAATACTTTTACAATGTTTCCCCAACGGCTACAATGTTTTTGTACCCTTTACCTGTTTACCCTTGTAAATTTTGAGTTGTGTACGTTGTTACCCGTCTACCTTTAATTAATACTACCCCAAAAAAATCTGGGCAACATTTCTCCTACACCTGGAAAATTTTATGTACTTCTCTACTTGTCTACCTGTCTACCTTCGTACATGTCTACTTTGTTGTTTGTGCAACTCTAACGCAAGCTACGCCGAACAAATTTCGACAGCATTTTCCCTACACGTGGATCACTTTAACTACCTTTCTACTTGCCTACCTCTATATCTTTTCACCCCTGTAGATCGCTTTTGTTGTGCATGTAGTGTATGCTACCTTGAGAAAATTTCGGCAACATTTCTCCTACACTACCAAACACTTTAACTTCCTCCTCTCCTATCTACCTATCGACATTTTTACCCCACTACCTTGTTATCAATCTATCTGCTGTTGGTTCATGTGTTCGTTTAAGCCTGCACGGACGGTATGGAACTATGCCACCCATATGGTGCGTACAAGATGGAGCAGTATAGCTCCAAGTCAACCTCTGATGGGTTGTTGGGAAATGACGTCTCCTTGCATCATCCCGACAGGAAAAGATTGATGGTACATTACACTTACCTCCTTACCTTGCTTACCTGTGATGTCTGTTGTCTTGGGTTTGCACCGCCTTGATTGTATGACGTACACTCTTCGTCTTGAAGTAATCGTGTACATATTGAGTATTGTGAACGATGTCAAAATCATCCATAGTCAGATGTTGAGGCACAGTTGTGAGTTTTCACGATACGCGTTGTTTGATGTCATGTCGACATTGTCGAGGGTTCGTGCAACTGTTGTTCCATACCGAAGAGTTGTGGCGAGTGTGCATTGCATAAATGCCCGTGAAAACGACATCTATGCACAGTGTGACTAAGCTGACACCACGACTTGTCACTTGGACCACGACGAACAAGTCACGGCATGTCTAGACAACAAAACACAAACACGGCCATCGATGAAGAATTGTGCGACGCTACGGATGCAGACTTCACAGCCCGTCACAAGAACCAAGACTGGGTTGATCCTCCGCAGGTTCACCAGCCCAACCGTGGTACAATGACATACTCTGGATGGGCAGCTCCCCATTGACTCCAACGCCACGCGCTATCGACCCTATCTTACATCCTACCAACAAACAACGTGCAAAAGTGTCATGATGCACAATGTACCTTGTGTAAAATGCCGAATATTGTCGTGAAATGTATCTATCAATGGCTCTTGACGCATGACATTCATTTGACAAGATGCAAATGTTAGATCGTCTTGTCGACTTTGTTGGGAGTTTTTACAACTCTCGTCCCATACGAAAGAGTTTTGCCGAGTGCGTGATGGAGAAATGCCCATAAAAACGACACCTATGCATAGTGCAACTAAGCTGACCCGACGACGTATCACTTGGACCACGACGAACAAGTCACGGTATGTCTAGACAACAAAACACAAGCACGTCCATCGATGAACAACGGTGCGACGCTGCGGATTCAGACTTCACAGCCCATCACAAGAACCAAGACTGCGTTGATCCTCCGCAGGTTCACCGGCCCAACCGTGGTACAATGACACACTCTGGATGGGTAGCTCCCCATTGTACCCCAACGCCACGCGCTATCGACCCTATCTCACATCCTACTGACAAAAAACGTGCAAAAGTGTCATGATGTACAACGTACCTTGTGGAAGATACCGAACGTTGTCATGATTTGTGTCCATCCATGGTCTTCGACGTTTGACTTTTAATTCAGAGGATACAGATGCTAGACTGTCTTGTCGAGGATGTTTACGACTCTCGTTCCATACGGAAGAGTTGTGTCGAGTGCGTGATGGAGAAATGTCCTAAAAAATGACACCTATGTACAGTGCGACTAAGCTGACCCCACGACGTATTACTTGGACCACGACGAACAAATCACGGCATGTCTAGACAATAAAACACAAGCACGTCCATCGATTAACAACAGTGCGACGCTACGGATGCTGGCTTCACAGCCCATCACAAGAACCAAGACTGTGTTGATCCTTCGCAGGTTCACCAGCCCAACCGTGGTACAATGACACACTCTGGATGGGTAGCTCCCCATTGTACCCCAACGCCACGCGCTATCGACCCCATCTGACATCCTACTGACAAACAACGTGCAAAAGTGTCATCATGCACAACATACCTTGTAGAAAATGCCAAACGTTGTCGTGAAATGTGTCTATGAATGGTTGTCAACTCATGAGTTTCACTTCACCGGATACAAATGCTAGATCCTCTTGTCGACTTTGTTGAGAGTTTTCACAACTCTCGTCCCATACAAAAGAGTTTTCCCGAGTGTGTGATGGAGAAATGCCAAAAAAACGACACATATGCACAGTGTGACTAAGCGGACGCGACGAGGTATTACTTGGACCACAATGAACAAGTCATGGCATGCCTAGACAACAAAAAAACAAGCACGACCATTGATGAAGAACAGTGCCACGCAACAGATGTAGACTTCACAGCCTGTCACAAGAACCAAGATTGCGTTAATCATATGCATGTTCACTTGCCCAACCGTGGCACAATGAGACACTCTGGATGGGTATCTCCCAATTGTACCCTAGCGCCACACGCTATTGACCCTATCTCACATGATCCTCACAGACAACGTGCAAAAGTGTCATGATGTTCAACGTACCTTGTGGAAGATGTCGAACGTTGTCGTCCCCGGTCGCTGTCGTCGTTGCTGTTGCGGGAGTTGCTACTGATGCGACCGTTACGACTTTGCTGATGTTACACATGCTTCTGTGTACTGGGTGTGCGATGGAGAAATGCCCGTGAAAACAGCCCTTATGCAAAGTGGGACTAAGCCAACACCACGACTATTACTTGGACCACGACGAACACGTTACAATATGCCTCGACAACATTGCGCAAGTACGACCATGGATGAAGAATAGTGTGACGCTGCGGATGCAAACTTCATAGCCCAACACAACAACCAAGTCTGCGTTGACCCTCCACAGGTTCACCATCCCAACTTTGGTACAATAGCACAATTTGGATAGTAATGATCGTTGCAGTGGCTCAAAATATGTCCATTTCCACAATTTGTTGTTTTTCATTGCTTTGGATTGTGACTGTATTTGACAGGATTGTCCTTGCTGTTCGCAGCTTCAAACTGTCATGTATAATAGCCATTTGTCAAATGTAGTATCGTTGCATGTGGGGGTCACAAAGGCCAAGCTATTGATTTGTATCTGTGTGACATGAGACCTGCTGTGTTAGACATATGCAATCTCGCAGACATAAGCTTACGTTGTTATTGATATACCTTTGTGTGCATCTAGACACCGTGCACGCTGTGTTCAGCTTCTGACAACAGCTTGTGGATTTCCTCATGGCCTTCGTCTTTTAGCATGGGCACTGTCTTCCCTCATAAGAGAAACATCTGGGCTTGTGGTCCCACAACAGTCGCCCTCTCAGGATGTGCCTCTGCATGTGCAACATCCATGGATGTATCATAAACATAGTCCCATGTCATGGCAGTTAGAAACATCAAAGATTGTGTCATAGCGACTCACCCGCAGCATGCAGAAGAACTGTGAGAATGTCTTGCTCCGTGCTGATGATTCCATGATCATTGCACTCGTACTTCTTGTCGAGGAAGTCAAAGAAGATCTCGTATCGGCATGCCGTGCCATCTGGCATGCGTTGGATGCACTGGGTGCTTTCGTTGTATCGCAGGCTTGTCACTCTCACACTCATGTGGACAATGAGAGTGTTGACAGAACTGTTCTTTAGAAACATCCACGTGTAGTCGAATCTCCATGTAAATGATATCAAAATGTCACTGGGACATGTAGCTTGCTAGCCAAGAATACCACTTGTTGCTATCAGTCACGGACAGGAACTCACTTAGAGATGCCGTGCATTGTTGGCAGTTTGTTCCTGTCCACTCCTTCCCTCACAATGTTCAACAGTGCCTTGTTCGTGATCTCGTGGACCATTGGCCTGCAATGTGTATCGTGGAACAAGAGTGTTAGTTCACAAGTACGCACTTGTAGTATACGCAACTACAAAAGCTACTACAACACTCACCCTCGCCCGGCTTTCAGGGTACCATCTTTGTAGTACATCCCATTGATGGCGACCACTGTGTCGTTGTTCAAGAATGGCTGGATCTCAAGTGTGAGAGCGCCCCATACGAATCCCACAAGCGCCATGTCATCTGCATACATGATGAAATCCTGCTTTGTTGCGGCCGAAACCTTCGTTCCATCCATGACGCCGACTGCGAGACCAAGCTGCCATGACACGAGGAGTGATGTCAGTGGAAGTCGTATCTTGTCAGTGATTCTGTCAGGTTGTTCAACACGATTTGTTCTCACCGGTGAACGTTTTGGTGGAACGAAACGCTTCAATGATGGGCGCATCATGTCGTTGTTGAAATTGGCGGTAAGGACCTGGTCCACCTCGCCTTCGGCATATGTGCTTGGCACGGCATATGACTCGCCCATTGTCCAGTTTAGGGTGCACTCGTGGTCAAGACTGGTGTACCTGCAATACTTTGGAGGATAATCATGAGACATACACTCACACATGATGACACAGGTGCATACTTGTCATATTTCCACATACCGATCCCTCGTGGATGACGTGGTTGTGTTGTATACATCATAAATCTTCCATCGTTGCCAACTCTTCGCAAAAGACTCCGCCATGTGCTTTTTTTGTTGTTCCTGAGTGCTCTCCAGGAATGATCCATGTAGGCACCTTCATGTCAATAACCTTACCAGAAGTGTCCGCCAGATGGATTCGGGGGTCAAGCTGGGCTTTGTCACTCATGGGAAGGTCTACATTGATGACCAGAGCATGAAGATGAAAGCGTTTGAATCGCGGTTGCAGCTCTGCAATGGCTGCGGGCCGTGACTGTACATAAACAAAGACAAAGTGTCATTCATGGCATTGACACATACGACATAACACAAGAAACGTAAGAGCAAGTGGTATGTATAACTTACATCTTTCCTCGCGTGGTCGATTTTTGGCAATGGCACTGCAAACAACAACATGATGATGTAGTACACATGATTTGGATGCCTTAAACACCGTCCATCAGGCTGAAGACAGAGGTGATAATATCGTACCTAGATACAGGTTATCCCTCATGCCAACCCTCCACAGTTCTCCACACTGAGCACAAATGGAAAGTGGTCAGAGTAGAATGTTTCCTGTGGGTGGACTGTCATGTCCACACTGTGTACATTGGTCCACAGATGGTCGATAATTGAGCCACTTTCGTGCGTTGGATATGTGACCAACATGTGAAATCCCCTGTCTTTCAAAAACTTGAGAGAATCTGGTATTGTAATCTCAGCATGAATGTTGAAGTCACCTACAACGACAAGTGGGAATGAACCTGAGGCAAAGCTGCGAAGGAAGTCCAGCAGAGGTTTCTCTGCGAATGAAGGAGAACGATAGAGGGCACAAATAATGACCGGCATGGTTGGAAAAATCTATTCACACCATGACATAGCATCAAATCCAGCACCACAGTGATGATTCATAGCACCATGGTTCGCAGATGCAACAAGTACACCCCCAACATCACCAGAAGATTAATGTACAGCCTTCCCGTGTATATTGTGATGGCGATGAACATGGCTATGATGATGATGTGTTTCAGTGAGAATGATAGTGTTTGCGTGCAGAAGTTCTTGTCGAGCCAGGACATTGTGACCATGCTTTCTAAGACTTTGAATGTTGTGGTAATACACGGAGAATGATGTTGGAGTGCACAGAGAGTTGAGTTGTTACAAACGCTAGGAATGCACTCTCCTTCGTAATCGCTCCATTTCAGAAACAACTTTAGATGAGACGTTGATGTTGTCATTGTTGTACTCTGTAAGATGGATGAATTGTGCATCAGAAAACCTGCTGAGTACAACATAGTACATGTGCCCTAGGACAAAACAAGACAAATCCACCACTGCATCTTCTCTGAAAGTGCATCCTTGTGCTTTGTGGACGTTGATTGCATTTGCATGTGCCAATGGAAACTGCCTGCGCGTCAGTTCAAAAATGTCATTGTCCTTCACTCGGAATGTTTTTTCGACACGTTTGATGGGTATCCAATTGTCATTGACACCCTCGTCCGCTCTAAGTTTTGCATACTTCACTCGTTGCTTCTGTCCAACAACCTCGTTTGGGAATTCAACCCAGAATGTGAGGACTTCATTTTTCACAAGGCTCGCATGGCAAAGGATGCCTGTC
>SZWC01020405.1:14804-49596 GCA_023375785.1 Penium margaritaceum
AGAGAGAGAGAGAGAGAGAGAGAGAGAGATTGATAGAGAGAGAGAGAGGAGGGAGAGAGAGAAAAAGAGAGAAAGAGAGAGAAAGAGAGAGGGAGAGAGAGAGATAGAGAGACAGAGAGACGGAGAGAGAGAGAGAGAGAGATTGAGAGAGAGAGAGAGAGAGACAGAGAGGAGGGAGAGAGATAGAGAGAGAGAGAGAGAGAGGAGGGGGGAGAGATCGACAAAGAGAGACAGCAAATGTTTTAGGATTGCACAGAGTGATGTATTGATACATAGATAAAGAGAGAAGGAGTGAGAGAGAGGTGGGGGGAGAGAGAGAAAGAGGAAATGTTGCAAGTCTCAAGTGGGGAAGAATTCCTTCATTTGAAAGAGCAGAGGTCTTTTGTCTTTGTCTTACAGGCCGGTTAGTGTTGCCAGCTTGGACGTGGATAGGGGCACTGTAGGGATGCTCAATGCAGAATCGTCAAAGCTTCTGCAGTTCACATAGTTGCCCCATCAGCCTCCACGCCAATGTAAATACATCGTATGAAGAACACTCATGTGCTTTAACACTGCATTCCTAAGATCAAGACGCACACAGGATATTGATGCAAGTGGCAAGATTCTAGTGCAAACGTGTAAAAATAGGAAATTCAGAGGGTACAGCTACCACTTCATCTCTTGGATGCATAAATGCCCTCTTTCTGTTACCTTTCACAAGGAAAGAAATGCTGTGAACGATGCAGATCATTTGATTGCAAAAATTACATTCATCATGGGAGTTCATGTCATAACACACATACAAGTAGTTTATGCCACTCGAGTTGCAGAAAACCCCGTAGTACTGGTTTGATGCGGAGTACGCTACGCTTGTGTCTCTTCTGCAAAACCTTCCTCTGCTGCTCCAACCAAGGCCTGCAAAGCTGGGATTGATTGTCTGCATTTCTGTCTCCATTTCCACAAGAACAGTGTCTGCAAAGCCGCAGAAGGAAACAAAACGACAAAGCAATGGAGGGTGTGGGCGAGAGAGCATCTCAACAGATGTTGTAGCAGAGCCCTTCTGAGCCCCTGGGTAAGTCCTCCTCGACAAGGAGGCACGGGAGCATGGGAGATGTTAATGGCTACGCTCAACACTCGTCGGCATGAGTCACGTTAAGGAGGGCTAGTCATCTGCTGATTCTTCCCTGTGCCAAAACCACAAACGGCTCTCTTCCAGCCTGGACCATCTTAAACAACAACGAACATAACAATAACAGCTTAGTTCCTGACCTACGGAGTAACTAACCAACCAACCGACGAACCAACCAACTGGCCGACTGCTGAAAATCCTGACCAAAATGCTTTTAATGTTGCAGAAGAATGTCTTTGACGTACACATATACACACACACAAAGATGTACACATACACATACACACACTGGAAGACGCATATACATAAACATGTACAGCCACGTTTATTTCCCCTCATGCATCTGACAAGCATTTTCCCTTCAAGCATAGATTAATCAAACGTTGAAGCTCGTCTGCCGGAGCTCACGCTTGGCCTTCGGGATCTCCACACGAGTATGAAAGTTTCCTTGGGACAAGGACCAGAAGAAAAAGATGACGTGGGTGTCCTGATAATGGTGAGACAGGCGCTCAACCACTGGATGGTGCGATTGCCTTCATACTATGGACTGTCAAGAAGGCCATCCAGTTGTATGTGTACAGAAGGCAGACACATTTCACTTACAATAGCTGTCGATAACCTAAACGTATCTTGCCCGTGTCCTGCGCATTGAGAGCACGAAGGGAAGAATAAATGTGATGTACACTGACAAGGCATAGGGTAGATGTCCCTGCAGCTGTTGCCCCCCCCTCCACCTCCTCCTCCTCCTCCTCCTCCTCCTCCTCATCCCCTTCCTCCTCCTCCTCCTCCTCCTCCCCTTTCTACTCCTCTTCCTCCTCCTCCGCCTCCTCCTCCTCCTCCTCATCCTCCTCCTCCTCCTCCTCCTCCTCCTCCTCCTCCTCCTCATCCTCCTCCTCCTCCAGCATCCTACCACTGCCAACATGTCCTTCAGACTCTACCCACTCCATTGAACCGCCTCTCGCTGGCAATATGGCGTTTGGCATTACAGGGAGAAATTAGATACTAGTCCTGGATCCACCAGCCTCCTCAAGAATCTGAGTTCGGCGGCACTCTATGGGACGTGGAACCTTCACCATTTGGGAGGGTTTTCGTTTGCAGCCTGGGTAAGACACCTGAGTTGTAGGACAAATTGAGGTTCGATGAGAAAAGCGGCCATGACACGGTGCCATAAGGTGCCGTAGGATGCATCAAATCTCGCTCTAGCCTAGATCCGCATTAAAAAAGACTGCGGGAAATGCACGCAGACGAAGCACAGTACGGCATAGTCCTTCTGAGCTAAGAGTGGCAAATGGCCAACGGCATAGCGACGCGAAATCAAAATGGGTTTTCTCGGCAATAGGAGGTGCCTCCACTGCCATAAATAGAGTGAACCATGGTTCCGTGTGCACAGCGGGGGCTGTGTCTTGATGACAAAGGAGAGCGGCGGGGAAATAGGCTGGGGGGGGGGATGGGGGGGGCGAGAAACAGAGAGAGAGAGAGAGAGAGAGAGAGGGAGAGAGAGAGGGAGCGAGAGAGAGGGGGAGAGAGAGAGGGGAGAGAGAGAGAGAGAGAGAGAGAGATAGAGAGAGAGAGAGAGGAGAGAGAGAGGGAGAGAGAGGTAGAGGGAGACCGAGAGGGATTCCAATGGGGTTAGCGGCCCCGTTCCCCCAGAGGCAAGAGGATTTGTAGTTCCCTTCTGTTACTTTGCTGCTGTTGAATACTCACAGCGAGAAGATGACCTGGCCATAGCCTTGACCGAGGAGCGGAGGAGCATGCCATTGCTTGTGGCACAGTGTCTGTGGCACCGTGCAGCAGACAGAGTCGTACTACGGTTCTCATTTCCATCTCCATCCCCATTCTCGACTCCAACGACAAGAAGAGACGCACCAGGCAGAACGCAGCAGCTCATCAGAGCCAGCACCAGCATCGCCCTGATAGGGTCCACTGCTCGTACGGGCGGCCAGTTTGACAGCCATGGCGGTATTGCTCTGGTGGCCCTGTCCCGTTGTCCTTGCCTTGTGCTACCTCGTGCAACGCTCCAAATGTGAGTCCACACTGTGCATTCCACCACGTGGTGTGGGCAGCGGCACTCTGCTAGAGGAGTAGAGAGAAACAAAGCGATGCCGTCGTGAGTCGTGAGGAGGCGGGACTTCGCAAGCGGAGGGCGGTACGCAGCAGGCACGCCTGGTGTGTTCCTCTGGCAGCGGGCTGCCTAGGCGACACAAAGCAGCGCGTGGGAGAAGGAATGCACTGCAAGCCCGCAACTCAAAGGATCGCCTGCGGTGGAGGAGGATTCGTGGTGCTGGTTGAGCGCCTGCCGTCCTACCGCCTCCCACGGATGAGACCCAATTCCATTGTCTCGTCACGTCTATGATGTATTTGGGCAGAAAATAAATTTCTGCCATGTGGCGCCTGGAGTGCTGGTCGTTTTTCTCTTGGAAGGGCACGGTCACATGTCATTATTGGACTTCTAGAATGTTCTAAGAGGAAGTGGAGTCCGGTCTTCATATTCATAGGGAATTGCGTGGCTATAGCCCGCAGGGCGGAGTTCTAACCACATGGGACGAGAGGTTTTATGGTTGTTAGGAGTAAATTGTCAGGGTAACCTCCAAGTAAGCCTTGGCAAAGCCAGGAACGATGGCCGATGGACCTTTCATTTGGCCGTTTTCCAGATCTGGCGATCTTTTTAATTCTCCCACGTCTAAGAAAAACCTTGATCCTATTACAAATTGAGCTTCCTTTCACTGTTGAAACGCAAAAAGGCCAACTTTGCCATTGTTTCACCTGGAGCAATGGCAATGGAAATAATTCTTCCACACATGGCCTGTATTTTGGCCATATCATACATCAGGTCATAGTCAAATATCGTGTCAATTTATGTCCATATCTATACCTTGGGAGTTCCGCAAACCGAGGTGAAGGCTCACAATGAAGATGAAGAGCAAGATGAAGACCAAGACCAAGAGTACGTCCACGACCACAACCACGACCAATGTTCAAGATGAAGACGACGACCAGGATCCAATTTGCGAAGAAAGTTAATGTTTTCAAGTTTAATAAAAATGGGTGTGTGCACATGGACATTAGTGTTTGCATCTGTATGCTTGCATGTATGCCTTTCGGTGTCTGCATGTATGCCGATAAATGTATGAAAAAATGTAGCTACGCATTTTTGCATGCCTTGTTATAAATTTGGTCGTGAGCGGTTGCAGGTGCCTTCCACACGTTTCGTCCACCCAATAAAAGACTAGTCTCACCGTGAGTTGAATGATTAAGCAAGTATAATGTATTTCACTATGAGAGATGGAAGGACTCTATAATCAACCATGTCATCCTTATTAGCTAATTTTCTCACAACGTGTTTCATGTCTTGGTTGGAAAAGGCAATTTTAACTACTTTGTGACCTATTCCAAACACTTCTGGGGTGAGTTCCGCATTCTCATTGAGCACATGGGGTGGAAGGAATAAGGAAAATGGTTGAGATTCAAAATATTGTTGAAGTGAGATTTATAAGAGTACATGTAGGGATTACCCGCAAAATTCGATTCTGTGTATGCCATACCCGACGTTTGGAAGAATAAGAATCCCCTACCCACTGACCTGAGAATATTCACACTTTACCCATGAATAGCAAGAAAATGCAGCATGTCGACGTTGCATACGATGCAGCGTCGACATGCTCACGTCATCACTCACTTCGAACATTCACAAACCCCTCATTCGAGGGGTTTGTGAATGTTTGTGGGGGGGGGGGTGTAACAAACCTGACAATATATATGCCACTTTTCTATGTTGCCTAGACCGGCACCTTAAATCCAAAAATGGCTACCACGTCTTTTGTCCAGAAAATCGGGGTCTGGACGGCGAGGAGAATTCCTCGCCGACCAGCCCTGCGAACCGGAAGCTTCGAAGAAGCATCCGATTCGCAAGAGGGCGACCCGATAGTGCCGCGCACTATCCGGCCGCCGCTCGAGGTCTCGTGACCTCGAGCGGCGAACGCGAGCCCATCGCGAATATTCGCGATGGGCTGCGCAGGGCCTGCGCAGTCGCATTGGGCATGACCCAATGCGACATCGCAAGGACCCCCATCCCATCGAGGGGCCCCTCACGAGGTCCCTCGCCATGGCGAGGGGGCTCGCGAGGGGTCACCGGTGGGCGTTCCGATAGGACCACCCCGCCGAGTGCCACCTCCACTCGGTGGCATGGCAAACACATTTTTATAAATGTGTTGGCCACGCCATTGGACGAGGGACGCCGAATGGTGACAAAATACCCTCGCACGCACAAAGATATTTTGCCACCACCTCCACATCCCTAATCACGCCGGAAATTTAGGGTTTCCACGAGGAAAACATAATATTTTCTAACGGGTTGACTCGTCGAGAGAAATGTATCTAGTCGAACCGCGTCAACCCGCCGACAAAATGGACGGATAAAATAATATCCTCCATCCACCCTCTTGGGTTGCCCTATGACGAGAATGGACTCCGCGCCCCGACCTTGGTTGGGGCATACTTGTGGGAGGAGTCATTCGTGTGAGAGAACACTTCACTGCGAAGTTAATCTCCACGACCAACCTGCGCGATTACAAGGAGCCATCGGGTCCCGAGGGCTCACTCACCCACAGAGGCTCGCACCCCGTTTCACCCGCTGTGTTACATTGGTATCCATGAGCTAGGCATTGCCCTTGGTGACTTAGTCGCTGGACGACCTGGAACTTGCTGAGTCACCGCTAGGAAGCTGTAGCCACCACTCCACTCCTCCTCACCCAAGTCCGGCGGAGCAGATTGATTGGCCGACAGCTCCACCTTCGTAAGAACGGTGCAGAAGTAGCAGACTAGGCCATTTTTGGCGTCAAGGTCCGCAGCCGAGTTTGCTTCCACCCGCCTTGCTGACGCATTCCAGAACCGCCGCAGTAGGCCAGTTTCTTTAGAAACATACCCCGTCTTTGAAGAGGCGCTGCAGGCAGCAGACTTCTTTAAACGCTGCATGCAGCATACTGTTAGAAAGTACAAACGACCCACTTTCCAGAATGCCATAAAGGGTTGAATTTTGACATCTGTGCTAACTGCTACGGCCAAGGGACCAAAAATTAGAAAAACAGGTTGTTTCTTCCCTTTTCAGTCAACAAAAAAACAAATTCGTCCAAATTGCAGAGGAAACTGCCAAAAAAAAATCCAGAATTTTTTGCCATGATTTCATGCTTTCCTCTTACTTTGACTCTCATTTGATAAGTGAAAGGTGGAAAAGAGGGGTTTTTTGGCACTTTCTCTTGGCAAAGGGCGTGGAAATAAGTGGGAAACCATTTTATCCCGTCTGCCATAGCCAAAAGTGCTTGAAATACTTGGGAGAGATTGCTGGTGCATCTACATTCTACCTACCACCACACTCTCACTTAACTCTTGTCCCCCCTCCCTTCCCCTTCCTCCTTTCACCCCTCCTCACCTATCATGGTGGGAGGTGGTCTCCCCATGTCCGTGGCAGCAGGAGGCCCTCCAGAAACTCCAGCAAAGGAGATTGGCCTAAGCACATCTGGGAATCGTGCTCCGCGTACGATGTCGCCGACAAAGAGCGCTTGTGGGACGAGCACCGGTCACGTCGCATCCGTCGCTTTCGCGAAGATGCCGCCCGGTGGGAGCCCTGCCACTAAGGACATCATAAAGGGACATGAGGAAGCCAAGGAAGCAACGCCCACTCCACGCATTGGTGATACGGCCGGGGGGCTTGCCAACGCCGTTGGCGTAGCAGAAGAGGTGGACGCAAAACGTGCTGTCACTGAGGGCGAAGACAATGACATTGGAGCAGAGGACGACTGGCTCTCCTTGGAGGCCCAAGATGAAGAGGACGACGATCCTCTCAAGGGTGTTGACGTTGCCACCTTGGCGGCGATCAACCACCTTGTGGACCTCAAAATCCGTGACTTTTGCACGGTGGAAGCTGTTAGGGCTTCGGCCCTAGCAAAGGGGAACGGTGGCCCTAAGCTACCTACTGGTCATACATCTCGTGGCGTTGACCCGGATGGCATACCTGTAGGTGGTGATGGCAGGAACACGCTGCCTACCTTGGCATGTGCACCAATCCCACAACCCCAGGATGGTCCCTTGGCTCGCCTTGAGCAAGGAAAACCTGAAAGAGCATAGACATGTGCTACGGCCGCCAACACGACCATTGTGCCTAAGGCAGGCCAGGGATTGCAAAAGGATCCAGTGAAAATCGCTGGTGCACTGATACTTCTGCAAGACGCCGAGGCATTTGAGCATTTGCTCGACGCCCTTGAGCGTAACCAGCTCACCAAGAGCGTGCTTGCCCTCAAGCAGCACGTTCATCTGAATGCATTCAGTAGTATGTTGAACATCATGGGTACGTTGGTGGCTGGTGGCATGGCCGACAAGCCTGATCCCGCCCACCCATCCCAGGGTCGCAAAGCTAAGCATCCATCACGCGATGATGCTCACAGCCTGACGGGTGACACCCATGATGATCAGTTGACGGGCCCGAGCGGCTCTTGTCGTCTTCATCAGGCTGAGAAAACGATAAGCGAGAAACACCCTGAGGATGATGATGCAGCATTGGGCGCGGAGATATCCAAGGCTGTAAAGCGCCTGAGTGATTATCCCAAGTTGGGCTCATCCAAGCACTTGGACTTAGCCACTTGGAAGCCACGCATGGAGCTTTTTCTTGAGCTCCATAACATCAAGCAACGAGCTTGGGGCACCGTTGGGCTAGCTTGCCTTGATAGCTCAGCGCTCTCATCGGTGAAGAATCGGCTGAAAGTGTTATACGTGGAAACTCCTCAGTCGGTCCCCAGAACTCACTGGGAAGACCTCTACAAGATCCTCATGAACTTGTATGGTAGTGAGTCCATCTCCCAGCAAGCGTCCAGGCGTCTGTCCAAAATCCGCCAGGGTGACCGCAAGCTTGCGGAATACCTCCTGGATTGGGAAAAAACCTTGGATAAAATCACTGATGAGGACCGCCATCCCATGTGGCAATCGTGGAATGGCTCACCAACGGCCTTTCTAATGAGTCCCTCGCTCGTGCTTGTACGCTGGATCCCCAAGGCAAGCCTTGAACCAGATATGCTGAGCTACAACTCCATGTCAACTCCATGCGTGAAGTACAACTCCATGTCAGCCGAGTATGAAGCGAACACACGCCGCGGCCAGCATCACCAGCATGGCAACAACAAGCGTCAGCACTCTCCCCAACGTGGTGAGCATAAGCTCCCTCGGCACGGGTCGGGTAGTCACAAACCCTCCAAGCCGCAGGACAGCCGTAAGGAGCGTTCAGATGGAAAGGCCAAGACAGGCACCCTCACCTGCTACTATTGTGGAAAGACTGGGCACTATGCGTCTGAATGCCGCAACTGCCAGAAGGATCGTGCTGGTGAAGACAAGCAGGATAAGGGTCAAGGAAACCGCCAGATTGCCAAGGGCGTCAATGGTGGTCGCGGACCAGCAGGCCGTGGGAAGGGTTTTTTAATCCCCTAGTGGCCGGTAGTGGACAACCACTAGGGGCTCTGGATGAGAGATCCATGGATGTTGAACGTGCTTTCATGTTCCAAGATGATGATGTGAAACCGTTGGAATGCATCACTGAGGCTTTGTTTTTTGTTGTTTTCTGCTCTCCCATAAGCAATGACTCTGTGTATCTCTCTCGCCATTGTCCACTCTTGCATCTCATCGATGATGAATGCTTGCAAAATCATACTTGCTTGATCGTTTCCACATGACAGAAAGCAAACAAAGTACTTGAGTTGGAAAATGTAACCCACGAGATGAAGTCACTCACGCAAGTGACTTGCAGATCCCATCTTTGTGGGTCTCAAGAAAGAACTTTTGAATAGATGGCAACTCTTGTGTGATGTAAACAAAGGACACCACATGTGGGAGCAAGTGGGTGACTCTGTTGAGCTACGTCGTAGCAGAGAATACTTCAGAGTGTACCACTTACAGGCCACACCTCCAAAGAGCTTGTTCACACGCTCCTCACAGGCAAAGATGACAATGCAATTCACAGGTCATGTGGCTGGGGCACGCGTGCAAGTCCTAGTTGACACAGGTGCTGATGACGAGTTCATTAGTGTCACTCGAGTGCGATAGCTAGGATTGAAATGCATGCCTTGTGAGGGAAATATCACCGTCGGTGACGGCCGTGAGGTCGATGTACTCGGCACATGTCGAGCAAGGTTCAAGCTAGGAGCTTCCACAACAATCGTCAACTTTACTGTCATTGACTTGACAGATCATTTTGACATTGTTTTGGGTGATGCTTGGCTTAATGAGCATAAGGCCAACATGAGTTGGGTCACAAAGACTCTCACTGTACAAAAAGGCAAGCGTTCCATCACGCTTTTGCTTATGGAATGCTCAAAGCCCTCTCACAAGAGTGAACAATCCGTCCTTACGGCGCTTCAAGTGAAGCGATACTTGCGTAAAGAGCACAATGTGTTCCTAGCGCAACTTCGTAAGTTCGATGACGACGATCCACCGTCAAGCTCGAGTGATTTCAGTTCTCTCCTTGAAGATTTTTTTTACGTTTTTGGCCCACTCCCGGATGGCCTACCGCCAGAACGGAACCTTGGTCATACAATCCCTCTTGAGCCTGGAGGGAGGCCATTGTTTTGGCCCATGTATCGCCTCAGTCCTGCTGAGCGTGAAGAAGCCAAACGACAGATCAAGGAATACTTGGCCAAGGGATGGATTGAACCCAGCAGCTCTCCATTCGGAGCTCCTATCCTCTTTGTCAACAAGAAGGATGGAGGTTTGCGCATGTGTGTTGACTACCGTGAGTTAAATAGATTGACGGCTAAAAATCGTTACCCCTTGCCAAGGATCAAGGATCTCTTTGACCAACTTCAAGGTGCAAAGGTCTTCTCTTCCCTCGATCTGGCTCAAAGATATCACCAAATTCGCATTACTGAAGAAGATGTTCCCAAAACTGCATTTCATACACATCTGGGACATTATCAGTCCGAGTGCTGAGCTTTGGTCTTATTAATGCCCCAACAACGTTTCAAGCCACAATGACTTGAATTTTTCATGACCAGTTGGGCAAAACCGTCTTGGTGTACCTTGACGATATCCTGATGTTCTCAAAGAATCATGAGGAGCATGTACAACATCTACGTACCATGTTCGAGATCCTCCGTAATAAGTTCTTTGCCAAGATGGAGAAGTGTGCTTTCGCACAACCCAAGCTGCAGTACTTGGGCTTCATTGTTGGCAGCGAAGGAATCCGAGTGGATCCTCGCAAAGTGCAAGCTGTTGTGGACTGGCCTCAGCCATCCTATGTGGGTGAAATACGAGCCTTCTTAGGCTTGGCAAATTACTTCCGCCGCTTCATGCAAGGCTCCTCTAGCCTTGTCGCCCCAAGCACAGCTCTCATATGTAAAGACGTGAAATGTACATGGTCTGATAAGTGTGAGCATGCTTTTGTACGTGTCAAGGAAAGTTTAACATCTACACCTGTGCTTGCACTTCCGAATCCCGAAAAACCATACGAGGTGCTCTGTGATGCATCTATCGTCAGGATAGGGGCTTTCCTCATGCAAGAAGGACGACCATTTGCATATGAGAGTCGCAAACTCTCAGGCGCTGAGACTCGCTACACCACAGGCGACCAAGAATTGCTTGCGGTAGTTCATGCCTTGAAGGTTTGGCGCTGTTACCTTGAAGGTGCCAAGGGTGGATTCACTGTGGTTACAGACCACAATCCCTTGGTATTCTTTCAATCACAATCCAACCTTTCTCGGCGACAAGCTCGTTGGAGTGAGTACTTGAGCAGATTCCACTTCCAGTGGGAATACCGACCCGGTCGTACAAATGTGGCAGACCCATTGAGTCACACTCCGGTGAGCGCGGTTCTCACCACACTGCAAGCGCGATCCCTTTGCACAAAAAACGTATGGGAGCAGGATGTGCCCAAGCCTGATAACCCCCTACGCCAACCACCAAAACCGACGGCGCATTTCACGCCATTCTTCCAACGTATCAGCATGGGATAATTTGATGACCCATGGTTTGAGTAGGGTAACATTGACCGATACGGCTTGGTGGAAGCCTCTGGTCTCTACTGGAAGGGCAACTTGGTGGTTGTGCCCAACTCCGGAAAGCTGCGGGATGAGATCCTTTTTGAGTTCCATAACCCAGCAGCAGCTGGCCACCTTGGTACAGCAAAAACCAGAAAGGCTCTCTCAGAGCATTAATGGTGGCCTGAATGGTCATGCCACGTACGCAAATACATCCAAGCCTGTGACTTGTGCATCCATAACAAGTCGAGCAACAAGGCACCAGCAGGATTGCTGAAGCCCCTCCCAGTGCCTAACTCCTCATGGGAATATGTGAGCATGGATTTCATCACTGGCTTACCCGAGACACCTCGTGGCCATGATGCTATCCTCGTGGTGGTCAAATCTTTGACCAAGATGGCGCAGTTCATGCCCACAACCACGCATGCCAATGCCAAGGAAACAGCACGCATCTTTTTGGACATTGTTGATCGACAGCATAGGCTGCCGTTACGCATCATCTCTGATCAAAACGTGCGGTTTTCAAGTACATTCTGGCAAGCCCTTGGTGAGATATTTGACACCCGCCAAGAGATGTCCACTGCTTTTCATCCACAAATGGATGGACAGACTGAATGGATGAACTGAACTCTAGAGAAGATGCTCCGGATGTACGTGGATCCTTCGATGGATGACTGGGATGAGTTTCTCAGTCCGGTAGAGTTTGCCTACAACAACTCTGTTCATGAATCCACGAAGCTGACACCTTTCTTTCTGACTTACGGCCGGCATCCGATGGTACCCGTCTCCTTCGTGAGGCACGGGGGCGGCGGGAATCAGGTACCTTCCTCCCATGCATTTGCCGATCGCATGGACACTCTTCATCGCGAAGCATGTGAATACCTCCATGCATAGAAGCAGCACCAAAAGGCCTATGCCGATGCTGGTCGCCGTGACGTCACATTTTCCGTCGGCGACCAGGTGCTTTTGAGCACAAAGAACATGCGTCTCAAGACGCCCGAAGCAAGGAAGATCCTCCCTAAGTGGGTCGGACCATTCAAGGTCACTCACAAGATTGGTGAGGTTGCTTACCGCCTTGCTCTTCCAAGGGTCATGATAATCCATGAAGTGTTTCACGTCAGTCTTCTTGCACCTTATGCAGTAGCAGGAACGGTTCAGCCACCGCCTGTAATGCTTGCAAGTGACGATCAGTATGAGGTACATGGGCTCCTCCAACACTGCAAAATTACATGCGGTAAACGTGTTGTGAAGGAATACCTCGTGAGCTGGGCCGGTTGTGGACCTGAACACAACAGTTACGAGCCTGAGAGCCGTGTCCCGGCCACTATGATCAAGGACTATTGGCAAGACCAGGCTGCTCGCTTTCGCACTCGTGCCCCCGGGGGTACCACCCTGGCACAAGCCCCACGCAGGGAACCTTCACATGTCACAGTACAGAAAAGAGTACAACGGCGGCGATCTCGGACGCATGGGGACGCCCAGGGTGATGGTCGCAAGGACGCACCTCACAAAAGGGGGAGGAAACATTAGCCGTGAGAAAGTTTTATGTGAACTTGGCTGATCTATGTACGATCTTGTGCTCGTGAAGGATATCAATCTCAATATTTTGAGTTTTCTCTCCCTGTGCAATGGTGCATGGTCCAATGGATGCACCTATGAATGTTTTGTTGACCAACTAAGCACGTCTCCTTCCACCAACAACCATTCTAGTCCCCCTTGAACCGAGGAAGGTTCACAGTAGAGGGGGAGGAATGTGACAAACCTGGCAATATATATGCCACTTTATCATGTTGCCTAAACCGGCGCCTTAAATCCAAAAAGGGTTGCCGCGTCTTTTGTCCGGAAAATCGGGGTCTGGACAGCGAGCAAAATTCCTCGCCGACCAGCCCTACAAACCAGAAGCTTCGAAGAAGCTTCCAATTTGCAAAAGGGAGACCCGATAGTGCCGCGCACTATCCGGCCGCCGCTCAAGGTCTCGCGACCTCGAGCGGCGAACGCGAGCCCATCGCGAATATTCGGGATGGGCTGCATAGGGCTTGTGCAGTCGCATTGGGCATGACCCAATGCGACATCGCAAGGACTCCCACCCCATCGAGGGGCCCCTCACGAGGTCCCTCGCCATGGCGAGGGGGCTCGCGAGGGGTCACCGGTGAGCATTCTGATAGGACCACCCCGCCGAGTGCCACCTCCACTCGGTGGCGTGGCAAACACGTTTTTATAAACGTGTTGGCCACGCCATCGGACGAGGGGCGCCGAATGGTGACAAAATACTCTCGCACGCGCGAAGATATTTTACCACCACCTCCCCATCCCTAAGCACACCGGAAACATAGGGTTTCCATGTGGACAACATAATATTGTTTAGCGGGTTGACTCGATGAGAGAAATGTATCTAGTCGAACCGCGTCAACCCGCCAACAAAATGGACGGATAAAATAACATCCTCCATCCTCCCTCTTGGGTTGCCCCATGACGAGAATGGACTCTGCGCCCCGACCTTGGTCGGGGCATACTTGTGAGAGGAGTCATTTGTGAGAGAGAACACTTCAAGGCAAAGTTAATCTCCACGGCCAACTTGCGATATTGCGAGGATCAATCGGGTCCCGAGGGCTCACTCACCCACAGAGGCTCGCACCCCGTTTCACCCGCCGTGTTACAGGGGGTTGCCTATGGTTCGCATGGGGGGTCCGAGACTCCCTATGCGTTGAAAGGGAACCTGTTGGGCCCCTAAATGTAGTTCGGGGTAGGGTTTCACTAAGGTTTTAGCGCCAAGCCTTTACGGTTTGCGAGACAAAAAATAGCATTTCCTCCTGATCTAAAAAACTAGTGTTTTCTCGATTGCGATCAAGCAATGAGCACTTTTTTTTCGACACGCAAACCCCGTAGTTAGATTATGGGTTCTGTATGTTTTGCGCAGGCGGAGCCCGCGCAAAACATACAAAAAAACAAAAACAAAGTGATCATCGCTCGATCATTATTCTCGCATTGGAGCGAGAATAGCGAGGGGGTCAATATGCCTCACCTCGCTTCGCTCGATCAGCGACGCATGGCGCTGATCGAGCATGGTGAAGCGACTGGGCAGGGCAGGTTTATTTTTTAAGTCGGCGGGTAGGGCGTTCTTTACCCCCTCACGGATTGGATATTATGGTTATTATGCCTGATTTATAGTGATTTCCTACAAAGTTGATGCCAGACAGGAAACAATAGGGATACTTCGTATCCCAATAACAATAGGGATACTTCGTAACCAAAAAAGTGCATACGAAACGGAAAACAACAGCGATACTCCGTAACCCAACAAACCCCAAAAGCGCTTTGTCTTTGATACTTGCGGATAAGGTTCATGTAAGGTTAGTGGGGAGTTCGAAACTCACCACGCGTTGCGATAGATCTTGCCGGGCCCCGCTGCCGCGGGGCCTGGCAGGGGCCCACTTAAAAATATAAACCCAGATTCCTCGAGAATAGTGACTGAATACTCTGAATGTTGTTTGATGCTTCAAAAGAAGGTTCGGTGAATGAACTTGATTTGTTTGTTTTTGTTTCCAGATTTCCGAAGAGCCACTCGCAATAGAGGCCTCCGGCCGATCGACTATCGACAATGAGAGTTACCGATCGTCGATTTTGCCAGCCGTCGATTGGCCTGCAGCCAATCGACGGCTGGCGAGTAATATGAACACTCGCCTTGTCGCAGACCGTCGATTGGCCGGATGGCCGTAACTTTCTTTTCAGCCAAAAAACAAAAAATCTGTTCTGCTCGGTGATCGACGCATGCGGGGAGAGAGCATGGTTTCGGCCTGGACTGCTGCATGATTTTGGCCGGTGTGGTGCTGAAGAGAGTCACATGTGTCTCATAGGTATCCAAGTCCTTTGGCCCTTCATTTCCATCAGAAAGGTTAGATGCGTGGCTGGCAACCAAAATTACATAAACATCTATGTTAAACTGCTCTAGACACACAGAAGCCACGCACGGAACACACCACACCAGTGTGGCGAGCACACGTGCACACGCCGCATCACAGTTGAGAACGTGCCGGCCGACTCCCTTCGTCACTCGTGCGCTGGCACTTCCGTGCCAGCCTTGGACAACTCGTTGCGCTTTTTGTTCCCATGAACTGTCGGATAATGTTCGACAGCTCCGCCCGGTGAAGCCGTGCGGCCCAATCCGCCTCCGCAAGTAATGGACACTGAACATTCCAGCAACAAAATACTCATATAGAACAAAGCATTCGAACAAAAATGAGCCTCACTTTTGGGTTCTTTAAAAATGTTCCTCATACTAACAAGAAAAGCACTACACTAACATAGCTTTCTCGTACAATATGCCCATAACTCGTTTTTTTAAAAAAATGTTTCCATCTAACAGCAAATACCTGAAATTTTCAATAATTTCAAGGGTTTTTTCACAGAAAAATTCATTTCAACACGTCACTCTAATGACATCCTTGTAACATTATGTGGTTGAGGGTTATTTTAAAGGTTCCAAAACCTCCTAGCCCAACGATAGCAAGGCATATGAGGTTAAAAATCTTTGATATTGAAAACATAATACATCAAACTTCAAACAAGGTTTCAACGCCCTATAATCATGTTTAAAAAATAATTTACTAATTACATGTTGCCATTTTTCCCCTGCAATCGACAAATGGATTACTAGAATGTGTATTAAGAAGCAAACTTTGGCAATTATATCCCATTTTACACCAAAACGGTTGTAATAAGAGGATATTATTTCAATTTGTAACACCAATTTACGTGATGTCTAGAAGGAGCTAAATTCCCAGCTCACATTTGTCTCTACTCTTAGTTACAACGTTGTTCCAAACTTGTTTGTAAACATGGAACAATGGGTATGGGAAAAACACCTACCTGATTAAGGTCAGGTGACTCTTAAGATATACCCCTACATCTTTCATCAAACACTTAGAACATAAGCAACCTATTGCCTAAGCTATTGGGGTCTATGCCTCTTGGGAGGCTACCTAGAGAGGTAGTTGTGCTGGTGATAATGGGGTGCACAAAGAAAACACATGTCGTTTTGAATGTGTGTAGACTCTTGTGCACATCATTTATAGTTATTGGAGGGTAAAAAAGTGCTATTAACCTTGAACTTTATGATTGGGTTGCGTAGAAAATCTCCCTTAACATGGTGGTGCTCCTTATGACATTGGTGGATCATTCGTTTAAGAAGTGTTACAATCCCACCTTCTTCAAAAACGTGTGATCCTTGGTCTAGACCGGGTGCAATACATCACTTGCAAGGGAAAAGGGTTAGGAGTCATGTTTTATTTTGAAAAAGATTCTACCACATACCAATACTGTAAAGAGGTTCTTGAAGAGCTTGTGGAATGTAGTATTGCTTGGACAGATAACAAGGCACTTTGGGTTAGAAATTTTCCATTGTGTGAGTGGGAAAATGTCCCGACCTCCTCCTTCCTTTCCACTATTCTTCTTCTTCCCTGCCCCCAATTTATCATATAAACTGAATTAAAATCACTTAGGCTAGCTATTAAAATTTGTTCGAATGTTCCGTTGGTTTTCTTAGAGGTGGCTTCACTATGATAGGCATAGGGTACTTTATTTTTATTTCACATCAATCAAATCAAACCTGCTTCCCTAAAAATCTTGTAGAATATTGGAAACAAATGTGAGCACCTACCCCACTCACCCTTACCCCTCGAACTTCAGCTCACAATGGACACTGGAAAACATGAGCACTTTGATGGTGTATTGAGGTGGACTGTGGGGAATTTTTTTTTGGAGTTGAAAAACGTTATGATGACTTCATTGTTGCATATCAAAGTAACAATTGAACAAATCATTCACCTTCTTCCCTTCATTCCCCTTAAAACCGCATTATCCACCTATTTCTAGTTCTCCTCAAAGCTCCCAAATCAACAACTTCTGAGAGGTTATTAATTGAAGAGGGTTTTCCTAAATGCGTGACATTACAAATTTTTCTACCCTCTCCCTTATTATTACCTCCCTACTCCAACCCCAAGGTTCAGTTACCTAGTCCATAATCTATTCCAGCAATGATAATAGTATATGTTACATTGGGACCTCATTGACAAAATCCATAGTGGAGTAATTTTGAACAGAAATTAGGTAGAGGAGCATCTAAGGTGCATCCTAATGATGCCCTCTACCTATAACATCAGGTGAAATTTTCTCACTTTGCATACACTTATTGGTTTGGTTTATAGCAATATAATTGAATATGTCTTCATTGTTGTTACCATTGTTTTAAAGTCTTTCATGAACATGGTTGTCCTTTCTGGTCCTACACACAATATTGTCTAAGGAAAATACTTCTACATAACGTTTTATGAGGATTTCTCATGTGCGTAGCTTTATTTTGGTTGGAAGCAAAATGCTTAGAAAAGAAATTTCCTAATTTTTATTAACTACTATCAGTTCAAATAACATGTGATAAAATAGATTATTGAATAATTATTTTTCATGGGAAATGTTTGTCTTTCCTATTTCATTTTTGTTTTCAGCATATTTTCTTAATGAAATATATGTATTTGTTATTCCCATAATTCTGAAAATAGACAAAAAGAATAGTTTTTTTAGTATTTATATTTCTCATCTACTTCTCATGTAAATACGAACAAATCAAACCCCTCGTGAAAAACCAAATTAAGGTTATTATCATCAAATTTAATGTAGAAATGGGACAAGGAAACACAATGATGAAGAGGCTTATTATTGTATCATAAAAAAGAAACCATGATTGAAAAATATGATGTACTCATTTCTCTAGAACAAAATGTAGTAACATAATATGGAAGATATCCATGGGTTGGGAATAAGGATGGAACCCATATATTTTAAATTCAAGCGGAATTATCTTTCCATTAAAATAAAGTACCTTAAAATGGCAAATAATGTCCTTTAAAATACATTAAAGCACAAACTGAAGTTTCTGGTAAACCTCAAGCGACAATCATGCCAATGGTATGAGTGCCATGGTGTTTAGAGCAATGGACTATAATTTTTTACATGCATATAAAAGGGAAGAGATTATGAAAACAGTATTTATTCAAAACAAATACTTAAAAAAATAAAGAACGAGCATGCTTTCAATACAATTTCTCTATTGAAGTTTGTCTTTTTAATTATCACAGGTTTATTCCCAGAAAATTACTGTTCATGTCACATCGTTTGCATTTTTACGGAATGATGTAGCTATCAAATGTCATGTAAAAATGTGGCAAAAGTATATTATTCATCATGAATTCACACAACATCATCCTCCCATCTCCGCCTAACACTTGACTCCGGATATTTCACACAAAAGAAACTAGTGGATAAAATGCAAGACATTAGTATCAAGTTTTCTCTTGATCTAGCTAGATGAGCATGGAATCACCATATGAATCACATACAAACATTAAGTGATGGTCAGTACTCATGTCACAAATTTCATCTCAATGCATGCGTTCTTTCACAATCATGACTTGTATGAATTTGGTGCATGGTATTATGTTACAATGAAAACAAATGACAAAAGGGTGCATTAGTTATCAAAGATAAATTGTCTCACATTTTCGTGGATCCATTATGATAGAAAAGTTCCTTATTAATTGAAACGAGTCTCATTTCAACATGCAAAAGTTGATGAGGTTCCCATTCTCAACCATTCTCCTATTGCAACATGGCCAAAGAATAGGAAACAAAAACATGCAGTAATATTTTATGTCATTTGTGTATTTCCTTTAAACACCATAAGAGGAAGGTGAAAGCAAACGCACCATCTATGAAATGTTTTGAAGCTATGTACATGACACATTTCATTACATGAATATTGAAGTTGAAATCAAGAAGCTCCCCTTACTAAGCTGAGTATGTGGTAGTTCTTAACAAGAAACCAGATGCACAAGGAATACTCATTGGAATTCATCAAAACAATTCTAAAGTTTATTTTTTGCGGAAGAGGAAATCATGGTGAAATATCTAGAGTTTTTTTACCATGTGGACCTTGAAAAAACTTGGAATTTTCATGCATGAGGAAAATTATGATAGCAAATTGAGCACTCGAAAATCATACTATTTCATGCTAGAGTGAAAACGTTGTTCATGTTTTTAGGGAAACCAAACAGAATGTTGAGAGATATATGAAAAGGAAAAACGGGTTGTCCGTTTGATAGTGATATCAACCTTGATCCACTCAATGGAATCCACAATGTTCTAAATAGGAGGGTGATGATTTTGTTTACCCCAAAACATATGTTTAAAATACGTTGAAAGTTTTCAACTGGGTTCCTTGCATCATACAATCAGATGGAATGAACATCTACATGCCTTTTCCCTGATGTTGGCATGAAAACAATTGTTTTGCATATTTTTCTGAGGGAGCTATCTCGGTCATGTAGAGTTAAAAACTAAAGGGAGCATGAATCAGATTACTACACTTGAATATTGGAAAGTTGAGTGGGCATCCACTCCTTGGACATTAAGGAATCTCTCAGTATGAAGAGAGCCTTTTATCTCTTCATTTAGACATCACACCTCATGTTGTACAAGTACTCTTGCATTTTAGTCTATTTTCATGTTTTGGCTGGAATGTTTCATGTGATGCATGCTCCAAAGATTCTCCAAGTTGTTCGCTTTTGGATTGCATCAATAATGGTACACTTGTGGGGTGAAGTATTTAGGTTTGAAACTAGGTAACCAGTCTATAATAAAACAATACTCAGGCACAACCTTTCTTTTACCTAAATGGTGAAATCAATGTTAAATCATGGAATAGAAAACGATGTTAAATCATTCCATAACATTTGGACGTCGTGAGATCATTAGAACAATGAAGAAAAATTGCTTAATTTTGTCGTACAAGATCAAAATGGGCCATGTGGGAAATATGTCTAGTGTATGGTTGAATTCAAAAATTTCGAAACAAATGGACTCAATTGAAATATACATGTGGAAAATATAATTATATATGGTTTCTCGTTGACTGAGGTGGAAGGAATAATAAGGGCAACATGATATCTGAAATTTTAGTTACCTCGATCATTTATTCAATGGAAAGTGTAAGAGTAGGTTTATAAGCCCCCAAACAATTGCAGTTTAACATATTATTTAGGCCAATCAATCAATTATAAGGATTTGAAATCAATATAGAAGATAAACGTATAAGAGGAGAAATTACTGATTAGAGTTTTCCCTACTGACTCAAATCTTGGAAGACTGAGGAGAAGCAAACCATGCATTTCCTCTCACATGGTGAGTAAACTAGCCTCATTGATGAAATAGATACCTATACTGTGCTCCAATGTGTACGTACGAGCCAAGGAAGTTTGAGAGGCCATACCCCTCATAAGTTAGCTTCAAGATGGTTTATTATTGTCTTTCAGAAGGAAAAAATAAAACACATGAGAACATCCTTCCACAAAGTATTATTTTGCATGGAAGATACAAAAGGTGAGGAGATGAATTACGTAATGTTTGGGCATGAACGCTTTTCCAGATATCATGGGGACTTGTTCATACTCTGATGACCTTATATCACCAGAAAAGTAGACTATCCTCACACCATGAGCCCGTGCTCCAATGCTCCTTAAAGTTGAAAATACATTCCCTCTCACGTTTGAAGATGTGCACCAACCTCTCCTAGGTCATTATTTCGACTAGGTGGTGCCTTGATCATCCAGAATCAGAAAGAGCATGATATTTCACTTACACAAATAGTGGGATGAAAGCTTGTAGGGAATTCTCAACCGATTTAATCAAAACAAATCTAGAGAAGGGTGATATTTTTTGACAAACATACAATTTGCCCACTAGGCAAATGTTTTTTGCTTCATATGTCTCATATTTGTTGAGCTTTTCTTTGACAAAAATTGAGATTTCTACAGCTTTCACTTGTGTTATCAACAAAAGAAGGACGTTTTTGTGGACATCCATTGGATCACTCTACAGTTTTTGTTTAACTCCCCATAGTGAGACCGTTTCGGAAGTAAGGCTATAGAGCAATATTTATGGTATCTCCACAACATTACACTCCTATCTCCTACAATCATGGGAGATTTTTGAAGAGAAGGAGGGCTGCTTTCATGAAAAGTTACAGGTGAGCAAGAAAACCTCCCAACAACGAGAGTCATGAGAGAAGAGTTTTGAGATATGAAAAAATAGGACTTGGCACGATAGCAAGAGAAAAAGTGAGAGCTAGAGGTAGAGAAAGATACAAAAAATACTGAGAGCAAGAGCAAGGGGAAGAGGGAGACTCAGAGTAAGAGTAAGGGTTTGCACAAAAAATCAAATAAGGTGGATTCGGCGAGTGAGCAAGAAAGGGATCTGAAAAGGAAGGGGATGACTGGCAAGCACCATCATCTATTTGCATGGAAAGAAGCCCTTAGAGACCATTCTTTGACTAGAACTGTTGAATCCAAGACTTACTTTAGAAATTTTTGTCAAGACGTAACCGAAGATGTTTTACACGTGCCAAAATTGAAAGACGGCAGGTAATCAATAGGTTAAAAATACGGTGTTACACAATGAGAAGAAATTATTACAACTATGGGGTAAAGATTCATTTGTGATTTGTTATTTTGTGCCCTTTTGTGCCAAGTATTTGGCTTCACATCAGCTCTTAGATCTGTTCCCAATCCATACTTAAGTGGTCCTTTGCAAGTCTTAGCATGGTCACATCTCGTACACATCAAGAGACGAACAAAGATCGGACATATCGTAATTTGCACCAAATTAGCATCACGAGTTGTGAGTTGGATTCTTGACATGGAAGCAACACATCACATGTCCTCTAATACAAGTTTTTGGAGAATTTGTATGCTCTTAAATTTTTTCTACCATATGAATAACATAAAAAACGTCCATTTCTGCCAAAGGAGTCGGGATATTTTGTGTCTAGGGTTCACATGGTGCGGTATGCCTCACTGGTTTGCTGTACGTCCCACAATCAAGATAATATTACTTTGTGCATCTCCGCCTGATTCAAAAGAAGGACATACCATCAAAAATAAGAACGGATGTTGTAGCACTCGTCGAGACCGTGAATTAACTATGTACTATATTCATAGTACATCGTTATTCTAAATTAAAGCTTATCCACATGGCCATGCTTGAACTTCAGATATCTTCTTCCATAGTGGACCGTTTTCCCACAAAGACCTCAATGAAGCACATCTAGAAGAAGGCCTCCATCTTATGATGATTCGAATGTAGCAAAGGTCACATCCATCATTGGCTTGTGCATGTGGAAAAATGTCACGGCACAAATCCACATCACCCTTGCCACTGGTGCATACCAACATTGTGCCTTGAGGCCATTGTCAACTAGCCCTAGGATTAAAGAGTTGTAGGCTCGTGTTATGTCTTATTCAGGACTACAAGAAGATGACTTGGTGCTTATTTTTCAAGGAAGAGGGGCCCGCAGCAGCAGCAACTCGTAGTTGGCTATGTAGCGCACAATGTGAACATGGGCGTCCATGATGCATCCTTTGTATTGGTCAAAGAAGAGTGTGAAAAAGTCGTTAACTTGAGGATATGTTTATGAGGTATCGAATTCAACATCAGGTGTAAGCTCCAGGTACAACCCAACATGATGGAGTTCTAGAAGATTGCCACCATACATTGCGTGAAGTTGTTTGAACCATCATTTTTATAGGAGATGTAATACCAAGCTCATGGGTTGTGGCTCAGAAGTACGTTCTCTGGGTACATAACCGCATTGCTCATGGGCACTTGCTCTATGTGGTGATTGTGATTAAATGAGATATTTTTGTTGACTATCGCAATAGCATGGTGAAGTATGTTTTGCTACTGGAGGTCTCCAAATACAAAGACAAGAAAACGTGATGGATCAAGAGAATAGGGTATATTTATTTGACAAAGCATGATATTGAAGGCGTGATGATGTTATGATCTTAAGACTTAATAAACTTTCAAGCCTCATAACATGGAGTTCTTTCAGAGTTTGATGGCCTTACATAGTACACCACTAAGTAGAGGGTTGTCATTTAACACGCACATCCGGTTTCAATTGAACTTCAACCTTACTTGCCAAAAGGAATCCACCACTAAGCATTTGCAACACAACATTTGGGTCAGATTTGTCTATCGTTTTCAACCCAATACATTGCACCATCACACCTTATCTTCTATCTCCATTGGTACAAGTCATGCCTTAGATGAGAAACATGTCAGTATAACAAATACTACACCGATCCCATTAGAACCATGAGCACCATCAACATTGTGAACACCATCAGCTATACCTCCACCTCCAACATCTTTCCACTTAAATCTGTAATAAACAGGACCCTTGTAATCCTCCTTCACATGAGCACTGAGTGATCTTTGATCAATTGGACGATTTATGCGATTGATGTAAGAAAAATATACAAATGTGAGGGTACCTTAGGTACCTAAGAATGTTTGCACCCAGGAAGAGTACCAAAGGTGCGAGAGTTATAAATCTCTAGAGTAGTATTTTATTGAAGGAATATTTAACATACTCTACAGTGTATCTAGACTTCTACCACTGTCAAGGGTTAATGTGAGTTGGCAAGAGTGGAGTGAGGGGTCACTAATCACTTTAGATCAATGACATCACCATTTGTTAGACATACAAGGAAGAAATGAAATTTCCAAATGTGCACTTGTGATAGAAGGCTACTTAGGAGGATTTGAACGACATTAATGCTTTTAATTAATTGGATAAGGCAGACTTGCCATGAGGACCTTAAGTGGTCAGGACAAAGTGAGTGATAAAATCTTAGTGATTTTTCTATTCTGAAATGGAAGGCATGTCTTCAAAAAAAGGGACATCATCATGTTCTAAGCACTTGCTATGGGGACACCATTGCATCAGTGGGAAATATCATGTTTGTGGTTTGTTTGTAGTAGTAGCACCATTAGATTGAAATATGTATAAGACGAGCTTGAAGAATGATTTTCTTCACAGAACGTTCCAGGGGGATATTTACATGGTATAGGTGGAAGGAATGGACGATGGAAGTTGTAGGCATTACCCCCTAAAGAAATGATTGTGTGGTCTCAAACAGTCTCCATGATTTTGGAACAAGGATTTAGCACATAACATCATAGATGGAGATTTTGCAAGGAGGAATGAAAATTACAGACTTCTTGTACAAACAGAAGGATGATCCTTCGTATTAGTTCTAGTGTACATTGATAATCTCCTCCTCTTCTCTCCCGCCATCATTAATGTCTATCACACAATGGAGCTATTTAGTGAGAAAGAAGAAATGAAGGAATTCCAAGAGGTTGACAAGATAAAGTTCATGAAAAATACTTGAATACATAAGAAGGGTGGATTGATATTGGTTTAGCAACACGATTGACGTGTTTGGCCACAAAATATGCTACTATTGTGGAGGGTGTCTCATCAATGCTAAATCCCATGATTCCTGAGGGATTGAAGGAGATAAGTGATGCAATTGGTTTCACTCTGGGTACTAATTTTGATACCCATGTGTTGTAGACGATAGTGTGGATCTTGATGTATGCCTCTCTCAAAACTCGCTCAGACATTACAAACGTTGTGAACCTTTGCTCCCAGTATAGCGTGTCCCCATGGATTCTTCACATGAGGGCCTTCATTTTTTTTCTTAGGTACGTCATGGACACAACAAATAACATTCTTTGATAACATTCCCTACATCATCGTCACACCAGAAATATTTATATAACACATACATTTGTTTGAGATGCACTAATTATCGAGATTCTCTCCATTCATGGTGTCCGCTCAATTCATCAGTGTGCATACGTCTTTGTCAAGGGTTTTCCTATGAATTTGTACTATTCTCATACATAGGTAGCAAACGTTTATGGTTTATAATTTGAAAACTCAAGGTGCAAGAAGGATTGTTAGAACACATAGGATTCCCCCCTCCATCTCTCCTAATTAATAAACATTAGATGCTTTTCACTTTCCTGCTTGGTTTGGGACACGTTGGAAAACTTGCATGTTCTTTACAAGTTCCCTTTTTTGATCCCTTTGTCATGGGGATTATAGAGTGTGGCCATCCACACACATTCCTACAGAGGTGAATGTAACTCCATTTTATTCCTCCTCTGCTTTTCCAAGCTAAGAATGCACACGGATCTTGCTCCCCTACCACTTATAGGGGAGCAAGAACAACACCTTGTTGAGTGCTTGTATGTGTGTGCGTGTGGGTCAGCATTCGAATGTTTGATTGTGACTCACTTTTATGTCTCTACTGTTTCAAGGTGACTTAAGTTCAGTTGGATGAGATAGTGAAATGTCACAATGATTGGAAATCTTTCTCGGATGAAGCAAGTAGAGATGAAGGAATTGACAATGAATATTCCATGAACACTTGAAAACAAACACAATCATTAGGAACATGGGAGACGTGATCGAAAAAAAATCATTTGAAGTAGAAAAACCTCATTTCTTGACTAATGAATCCATATATGGGAGAAAGGAATTTGTGGTAAGTTGGTGCACCATAAGAAATCATTAATGAACTATAAAAAGGTTAATGCTTTGTTTGTTGGAATTTAAAAAAGTATCATCTTGGTAGCCATGTAACCATAGAAATATAATTAAATTATGTGACACTAGTGGAGGATAAAGTGTTTAAGAGAAATAAGTCTACATAATACTCAAGGTACTAGAATTTGATGGATTTATCAAAGCAAAATTGAGATGCTTCCATTGCGTAAAGGCCCAGAGCTAGTCTTTAATTGTTTTATAGGTATCGGGAGCTGCCCCTTGCTCTATATTCTCCATGTTATTCTTAAATATTCATACCCACATAAGTGGCTACAAAAAAAATAGTGGATATTTCTTATGTCGATAAGGTTTCCCACCACATAGCCACGTTGACAAAGGGTCATTGGTCACCAGCTGTTATACTCTTATCGTAACTTTGACCAAGGGATGACATCCTACCAAGTACTCATCTTTCCGCATGTTTTCTCTCTTCTCCTCAAAAGGTTTCATCGGCCTATCTACTCACTCGTGCTTCTCCTAAAATTAAATCAAATGTTAGATGCATCATCTCATCAGCGTCAACTGAAATCTTCAATATGAGTGAGCCTTGTGGCAAATCAAACCCACACACTAACATTTGATCCCACCTATCAGAGATAAATTATTCTAGGGCCCGGGTCACTTTCTCTCGCTATATTCTTAGCAGGTTTTTTTGCATTACATTCACTCTTACGCTCTAGTCAGAAATCATACGCGGCCGCAATTTAATTCTTTTTGCTTATGATCTTGCGCTTACTGTGTATCATCTAATGCTTGTGGGTTTGACTCCATGGTAAGGTCACATGTACCTCTCTTCTCGCACTACTTGAATGGCTTCCTTAGTCTCCTCCTCCTTAAAAAACCACATATGCTCCCGCCCTCTCCATCTGTATCAGGGTTTTTTTTGTTATCACTCATTAACAACATCGGTTTCATATCTTCTTATGTTCCCGTGTAAGGTTGCCCCCCTTCCGTGAAGGGCTTTCCCTCCCTTGTTTTGAAGTAGTCACTTCCTTGTTGACTTCCTCCATCTTCATGAGCCTCTTTTAGAAAAGTATTTTTCTTATCATCAGCCCCATCTTCCTCCATTAACTTTAGTAGCATCAGTTATTACTTTAATTTCATCATAATTCCTTTGGATATCTGTGATCAAAATTGAATCGATCATTAAAAAATTCTTCACTATCATCATCTTAACTTTTCTTTTCCTTATCATCAAAATTTCTAGAAATCATCTGTATCAATGAACGTGCAACCATCCTCTGCCGACATAGATGATGTTTTCCACTACGGGAGTAACGCGACTCTGTCATGTTCGGCTATGGGATGGTTTGGATTTCACCACATTTTTGAGACCACGCGGCTGTATGGTCCACACAGCCGGAATCGATGGCTTGTGGGAGGTTGGCATCAAGAAACACGGTCATCTTCTTTCTCAGGTACCTAAAATAAAAGATACCTGAGAACGTTTGCACCCAGGAAGAGTACCAAAGGTGAAAGAGTCTTAAATCAATAGAGAGGTATTTTATTGAAGGCATATTTAACATACTCAACAGTGTACCTAGACTTCTAAGACCGTCAAGGGTTAATGTGAGCTGGCAAGAGTGGAGTGAGGGGTCACTAATCAGTTTCGATCAAAGACATCACCATTTGTTTGGATTAGACGAGCTTGAAGAATGCTTTTCTTCACGGAAACTTGCAGGAGGATATTTGCATGGTATAGGTGGAAGGAATGGACGATGGAAGTTGTAGGCGCTACCCCCTAAAGAAATGATTGTATGGTCTCAAACAGTCTCCACGACTTTGGAACAAGGATTTAGCACATAGCATCATAGATGGAGATTTTGCAAGGAGGAATGAAAATTACAGACTTCTTCTACAAACAGAAGGACAATCCTTCGTATTAGTTCTAGTGTACATTGATAATCTCCTCCTCTTCTCTCCCGCCATCATTGAGGTCTATCACGCAATGGAGATATTTAGTGAGAAAGAAAAAATGAAGAAATTCCAAGAGGTTGACAAGATAAAGGTCATGAAAAATACTTGAATACATAAGAAGGGTGGATTGATATTGGCTTAGCAACACGATTTGACGTGTTTGGCCACAAAATATGCTACTATTGTGGAGGGTGTCTCATCAATGCTAAATCCCATGATTCCTGAGGGATTGAAGGAGATAAGTGATGCAATTGGTGTCACTCTGGGTACTAAGTTTGATACCCATGTGTTGTAGACGATAGTGTGGATCTTGATGTATGCCTCTCTCAAAAATCGCTCAGACATTACAAACATTGTGAACCTTTGCTCCCAGTATAGCGTGTCCCCATGGATTCTTCACATGAGGGCCTTCATTTGTTTTCTTAGGTACGTCATGGACACAACAAATAACATTCTTTCATAACATTCCCTACATCATCGT
Organism: Penium margaritaceum; assembly: GCA_023375785.1. NCBI lineage: Eukaryota > Viridiplantae > Streptophyta > Zygnematophyceae > Desmidiales > Peniaceae > Penium > Penium margaritaceum. The sequence continues at coordinate 42,833 of SZWC01020405.1, forward strand.
CACACCAGAAATATTTATATTACACATACATTTGTGTGAGATGCACTAATTATCGAGATTCCCTCCATTCATGGTGTCTCCTCAGTTCATCAGTGTGCAAACCTCTTTACCAAGGGTTTTCGTATGTCTTTGTACTATTCTCATACATAGGTAGAAAAATGCTTATGGTTTATAATTTGAAATCACAAGGTGCAATGAGTGTTAGAACGCATGGGATTCCCTCCTCCATCTCTGCTAATTCATATAGATTAGATGCTTTTCACTTTCCTGCATAGTTTGGGACACGTTGGAAAACATGCATATTCTTTACAAGTTCCCTTTGTTCCACTTGTCATGGGGATGATAGAGTGTGGCCATCCACACAAATTCCTACAGAGGTGAATCTAACTCCATTTGTTATTCCTCCTCTGATTTTGCAAGCTAAGGATGCACACTGAGCAAGAACAACACCTTGTTGAGTGCTTGTATGTGTGTGTGTGGGTCAGCATTTGAACGTTTGATGGTGAATAACTTTCATTTCTCTACTGTTTCAAGGTGACTTAAGTTAAGTTGGATGAGATAGTGAAATGTCACAATGATTGGAAATCTTTATTGGATGAAGCAAGGAGAGATGAAGGAATTGAAAATGAATATTCCATGCACACTTGAAGAGAAACACACAAATTAGGAACATGGGACATGTGATCGACAAAAAAATCATTTGAAGTAAAAAAAAACTCATTTATTGACTAATGAACCCCGATTTGTGAGAAAGGAATTTGTGGTAAGTTGGTGCACCATAAGACATCCTTAATGAACTAGACAAAGACTATTTCTTTGTTTGTTGGAATTTAAAAAAGAATCATCTTGGTAGCCATGTAACCATAGCAATATAGTTAAATGATGGGAAACTAGTGGAGGATCAAGTATTTAAGAGGAATTAGTTTACAAAATTCTCAAGGTACTAGAATATGATGGGTTTATCAAAGCAAAAAAGAGATGCTTCCACCGCGTAAAGGCCTCGAGCTAGTCTCCATTTGTTTTTAGGTATGGAGAGCTGCCCCCTGCTCTAAATTCTCCATGTTATTCTTCAATATTCATACCAATGTAAGTGGCTACAAAATAAAAAATTTAATGGATATTTCTTATGTCGATAAGGTTTCCTACCACTTAGCCACCTTGAAAAAGGGTCATTGGTCACCAGTTGTTATGCTCTTATCATAACTTTGACCAAGGGATGGAATTATACCAAGTACTCGTCTATTTGCATGTGTTTGATCTTCTCCTCAAAAGCTTCCATCGGCCTATGTAATCACCCATGTGCTTCTCCTCAATTTACATGGAATGTTAGATGCATCATCTCATCAGCATCAACTGAAATCTTCAGTATAAGTACGCCTTGCGGCAAATCAAACCCACACACTAACATTTGACCCCACCTATCGGCGATAGATTATTCTAGGGCCCGGGTCACTTTCTCTCACTATATTCTAAGAATATTTCTTTGCATTACATTCACTCTTACGCTCTAGTCAAAAATCATACGTGGCCGCTATTAAACTCTTTTTGCTTATGAGCTCGCACTTACTGTGTATCATCTAATGCTTGTGGGTTTGACTCCATGGTAAGGTCACATCTACCTCTGTTGTCTCACTAATTGAATGGCTTCTTTAGTCTCCTATTCATTAAACAACCGCATATGCTCCCGCCCTCTCCATCTGTATCAGGGTTTTTTTATCACTCATTAACATCATCGGTGTGGTATCTTCTTATGTTGCCGTGTAAGGCTGCCCCCCTTCCTTGGAGGGCTTTCCCTCCCTTCTTTTGAAGTAGTCAATTCCTTGTTGACTTCCTCCATATTCATGATCCTCTTTTAGAAAAATAGTTCCTCATCATCAGCCCCATCTTGCTCCATTAACTTTAGTAGCATGTGTTTTTACTTTATTTCATCATACTTCCTTTGGATATCTGTGATCAAAATCGAAAAGATCATTACAAAATTATTCACTGTCATCATTTTTACTTTTCCTTATCATCAAAATTTCATGAATTCATCTTCATGAGTGAACGTGCATTTTTTAGTTTCGTGAGAAAATCCACATGCATCAATCATCCTCTACAATATGTTATGTTATTTCAATGTCAAAGTGACCTATGACCACGTTTCTACATGATTGGCATACGGTTTTCCCAACGCCAAGTCATAATCATCAATAATAAAACGACTCCATTTTTCATCATTCCATTTTTACTCGTAAAATGAACCTCTTTAATTCGTCATTTTGCTTAGTTTCCTGAAACATGAAACATCATCATCCACATTCCTCTCAAGCTAAACTTTTCTCTCTGCCTTACTCTTTTAGATTTCCTTTGGTTTGAGTATACACCCAATAATCATGCCCCACCACCCCAGAATGGTTGATTATCATGCTTTTGATGTATCATTATCCATCCAATTGTTTGTCTTCACATCCAAGCCTTAAAGTATTGATGCTTCATTGAAAATGGAGGCTGCCAAGATCATCGAGACCATGAAAAAAAGATCACAAGGCCTTAATGATTGTGTGCCTAACCATGAGCATCCTCATATATCTCTCAAGGATGCTGATATTTGTGGCTACAAACACCCCAAAAATACCTGGAGGAAAAGTGCATGGATTCTTATATTCATGTTTGTACGGAAAGATTGCAGAACTGGAGGAAAGTCCCATTCCATATAAGACAACGGAACCAAGTGTCATCTGATACTTTTGAATTACTTCTAGCGACATAACCAAATGCCATTTTGATGAAGTAATGTGTTTCATTAGTTTCAAAATTGAATTCTGATGGAAGTAAGTAAGTTATGTAGTATTTGGAACAAAACTAATTCGTTTTACTGATTTTTATTTAGGGGATGTTTGTGAAAGGTTTGGACTTTGTTTGCAGTGGGTTGCTTTCAAAACAATGTTGTAGGAAGGTATAGATGGCATACCATTCACTCTCTTGATGTTACACTTTCTTGCAACCCCCCTACTCTCTCGTATTGAGATTCCAAATTCTTCATAACACAAGGTTCTATGGTCCAGAAGACAAATAACAGACTTCGTATGGTCAATGAAATGTGAGAATAATGTATGCAAAGATGTCATGTCAAATTTTTATTATTAGCCAAAGTTACCATAAGGCCTTCAAAATGGATACATCACAATGAAATATTTAACCTTTTTTTTCGTTTCTGAAGATGGCCAAATGCTTTTAATTCCGATTTGATTATGTGTAGTTTTGTAAAGTGAAGCGAATGTTTGTGGTATAAAAAAACGGTGACATGAACGTTTTTTGGTCGACTGGTGTACTTGATCTTGTTTATCTGGCTGATGGGCAGTTGAGACATTAACATGGTGCAGCTTCACCACAGTCTTATAAAGTGTTTTCCAAATGAACCATTATTACCGCTCGAAGGAGTCTGTTTTTCAGCTGAGTACTGTGGTCGAGTAGACAGATCTGCTCTCTTGGGGGATGGGGATGGGGGTGGGGGTGTAGCGGGCGAGGGGTTGAGGGGGGCTAACCTGAGCAGGTTTGTAGAAGCAATTCTGGGAATTTTGTTTGCAAACATTTGAATTTTGCAATAACTTTCGACCGTTAGCTCTGTGATGCCGTTTTAGCCTCAGTCTTTGTTTGGTTTGCTCGACGGTTTCTACTGGATCTTTCTGCAGAACTCATATTTTCTTCTCCTTGGGCAACTTCATTTGTAAGGCACGTAACAATCAAGGATTTCGATTACTATTATCAATGGGAATTCCATGTTACAATGTTGGTGGATACATCCATCGATCTTCTTCTACATCAATCTGTAAATCAATGGCATACGTTGTTGACTCCCTGACCATTAAGACTGTAGACAGCATGGATATGCTAAAGACCTTTTGCTGGATAAACAAGACGACCGTCAAAATCTCTTTCTTTAAGGTGAGCAGCAGTCCTGTGCGACGCTTGAAGAAAAATAACAGGCCCTCAAACTTAACTTCCTTTCAGTTTACGGTATGGCTTTTCAAGTTGAAACTTGTACACCAACGAACTGTCCTTTGCTTGGTCTTGTTTCCCGTTTGGCCTTGTCCAGAACAAATCCCAAAATACTGGACATGGCTTAGAATTGACATCATATTGGCCAAAGAGTGTTTCTTAATATCCAAAATGACCATAATGGATAGCAGTACGCAGCTTGCTTTGTTGTTTTAGCCATAATCGGGCAAGAGTTGGCCAATCATTTTTTATATCGCCATGAATGTGGCCAATTGAACAGGGATCTAACTTGACGATCTCATGTAAAAATCTCATTATTGAAAAAGTGAAATCTGTGCACAATAGGTAAGCAATTGACCTTCAAGCATGCCATAGAATATAAGGACATACAATAGCTAAAACATGATCCATATCACATTTATTGAGAACTTTATTGTTCTTCTGTGTATTGGTAAACCTAGGAATGGCTATGAAAATTGAAATATGATGTCACCCTTCATGGCGTGCAATGTAAAGGTGAAATAATAATCCATGGACAGTTTATGTCAATGAGGAAACATGCTTATATATCTCAATTATATAGTATATTTCCTCAAGATTAATTAGATATCACTTGTTCCTTTTTCTTGTTTGGATAGAGGAATAATCATAAGTGTATGTCATAAGAGAAATTTCATGCAGAATACAAACATATACATTTACGATTTTTACATACTACAAAACTCTTTCAAGAATGTATATAAAATCGTATTCTTAAATAGATTTTATATGAATTAAACATTATAGTATACATGGTAATGTCATTTCTATTGTTTTTCACCATTTAAGATATAAAATTGAATTTATTTTTATATCAAACAAAGAAAAGGCACGAGTGATATTTTAATGTTGAACTGAAGAAAATCTCTTAAATAAATATGATTTACTGGCAACTTTTTCTCATTCATGTGCACTAGACATGAATAACCATAGAAAACCTATTTGTGTCTCGAATTTCAAGCTCCAATAAGGGTGAATAACCACATATCAACTTTACTCATGTTTTCATTATTTAAATAATGCTAATAATACTTTCAAAGCCCTAATGAATGTTTCATTTTGTTTTCATACAACGATTCTACATTAAAATAGATACAAGAATACGTTTATCTATTTATTATGAGGATGGATTGCGAAGATTGCCATGTATTTAACGTGCTATACTCAAAAACTTTGCTTACTTGTAGGATCCTTTTAAAAAAATCATAGCCATATCTGAAAGCAAAAATGCGCTTGACTATGGCTTTAAACAAATGTTACATTGCAAAAAGCAATTTATCATGGCCAATTTTGATACCGAGCGACACTTCATGGCCGACATGGATGAGGATGCCGCACTGTGGCCAATTTTTAAATGATTGAAAAGCCTTGGCCAAAAATGTATTCTTTTACCATGAATTCACCTACATCATTTTGTGACAGATTGGAATGCGTACAAATATTTATTTGTTTTTATTTCATCAATTGGTTCTCTATTGACTTTCTTTACCAAATCTCCTAACATAATATAGTCTTTAATTCTATAACTGTACATGATAGAAACGCAAGATGACGGATGACCCACAACATAGTTATGTGTTTTGGGTCCTTGGTTGGTTTGCTAGTTACACACATTAACAAATATTTTTTTTGTGTCCGGATCCATGTCAAAATCAGAAAATATAAGGATCAAGAACTATACAATACGTACAACATTTCAAATGATTATTGTTGCAACCACATCAGCGTTCATATGGAATGTCAAAATTGGAGTGTAAAGAAACATTAAGATCAATGTCTGGTAGAATCAGAGAGTAGAAATAAGAAGGTTAGTTTCCGAAATCTAAAGAAAGATAACAAGTGTAGGTCGTTTATCCTCTCCAAATGAAGAGAAAGTGTAAATAATGTTCAAGGAAACAAACATTTTAAAGGAAACAGTCCTTACATTGTAATGTTTAAAAACATTTCATAGATAAATGCATCGGATGTGAAATATAAAGTGATGCATACATTCAGCAATTCATTTAGGTAGAAATGTTAACATGTAATTAAATATAGAATTGATAATAGATGATATAATTGATAAAAACACATTTTTTATTATATATTAAAACCAAGCATCTATGGAAATAGATCCAGATAGAAACACACGTGTATTCAAATGAAAGCATTAACATAGGTATAGATATATGTAGATATAGACATAGATTAAGATATCGATATAGATATAGATAAAGATATAGATATAGATATAGATATGGATATAGATATAGATATAGATATAGATATAGATATAGATATAGATATAGATATAGATATAGATATAGATATAGGAATAGATATAGATATAGATATAGATATAGATAAAGATATAGATATAGATATAGATATAGATATAGATGTAGATATAGATATAGATATAGATATAGATATAGATAAAGATATAGATATAGATATAGATATAGATAAAGATATAGATATAGACATGGATATGGATATAGATATACATATAGATAAAGATATAGATATAGACATAGATATAGATATAGATATAGATATAGATATAGACATAGATATAGATATAGATATTTATATAGATATAGATATAGATATAGGATTTACATAAAGATATAGATATATACATAAATACAGATATAGATATAGATATAGATATAGATATAGATATAGATATAGATATAGATATAGATATAGATATAGATATAGATATAGATATAGATATAGATATAGATATAGATATAGATATA